>NW_022045919.1:30906-52693 GCF_001654015.2 Drosophila navojoa
CACAAAAACATTATACCCTGATTTCCCATTTTCAATGGGTTCAGGGTATAAAAACAAATTTAATTCGCAAAATGTAAGTAAATAAACGGAATTCATGCAATTTGTATTTGTGTTTGTGAAGGATGTCAATGTGGGGGGCAGTGGATGCGGATGCGTATGCGGATATGTATGTGGATGTGGATGTGGATGGGTGTGTGCCGCTGTTGTTCTCTGCGGTTGGCAAATCACAGTTGCAAAAACTGTTGAAAATTCCATTAAACTTCGCGCAAATAACCGAAGGCGTTCAATTCTAACCGACATCGTTTATATAATTTTGTTGTTTGCCATAACAAAAACAACAACAGCAACAAAATGGAAAACAAAACCAAGAGCAATGCCAACGACAACGGCAGCAAATGGGGGCCAAGAGTTGCGGCCAGTAGGTTTCGGGCCTGGGTAGGCAAAGGAAAAGTTATGTGCCAAACTTAAAACAAGTAACAATTGCATTTCGCACCACACCGAATCGTGCATACCCTTGCATTGACTTGCTATGCAGGCAGAATATATTATGAATATGTTATTGCTAGGTTGAATTCAGAGACATTAAATTGGATTTTAAAATTATTAAATATATTTTTAATGTAGAAACTATATATTTGGGCATGTCCTCTGTAGGCGTATATACTTCTCTGCAAATTATTTATTTACCAATAAAAATTATACTGTCGAGTTTCTATAATTCGAAACAGCAGATCATATACTTTTCGATGTACACAGAAACGGAGATTTATCGAGAACTAATTTTTTTAAGGTATTGTATTTTTTGCCTTTTATCGACATTTTTTATTTAGTTTCCATTCAAACAAGACTTCCCAGAAAATTAGCATGCTAAAATTTAAACTATTCAATTTGTAATCTCCATTCAATATTTTACACATACATACATAAAATGTAAATATAAACAAATTTTACATGATATTTGGTAGCCTAGGTACATGCAAATTGTTACAAAAAAACAAAATCTCCGCACAAATTTAGTTTGTGCTACAACTCAGCAGTTTTAATAAGAAAGTAAACTTGGAAAACTTTAGTCATGACAAAGCTGAGCTAACAAACAAATGAAAAATAAAATAAAATAAATAAATAAGAAAAAAATCAAAGGTAATACAAGATAAATAAACAAATAAAGCTGAAGCTTAGACTGGCATGGTGGGAACTTACTTTCTCCACAATATATACTGATATATATGGTATATAATACTATGATAGAAATTATATAAATATAACAATACGTCTCTGTTGCTGTAACATTGCTCTGCTAAATCCATAGGGACTGCCTCATGAGTACATCAGAGAGAAGGAGATGCGTATGAAGTACATCGCGACTTGCCAAAAGTTGAACATGTCTGACGTAAGTTGCGTATTTTTTCAGCGTGTTTCAGCGCTGCCAAAATTCGTATAAATTAACTAGAGTATACTTAATAATAATGGCTGAGCCATGGTGCGCTGCTTACTGCATCCATCTATCCCAGAGCATGCATAGCACATGCACACACACACACACATATATATATGAGCACCTTGTTGCATTCGCTGTTTGCTGCTGTTGCCATCATACATGTTGCACTTGTTGGGCCCAAGGCATTCCTTTTTTCAGCCAGGATGTGCTGGTGCAAGTGGCATGCAACGTATTAAAATATATGCGGTAGTTATTGTTTCATGAGCCCAAAAGCTCACAAAATAATTTTATATTATTTTTCGCAATAAAGTTTTGCAAAGAACGTCAAAGTGAATTTAACTAACTAACTTAGCAGTCGATTACATGAAGTTGTTGTTGTTGCTCTTGAGTGTGTTCTTTGCTCTCGACAGGTTGAGTAATTTACTTTATTAAGAAGTTTTTGCACAGGCTTTTGTGAATTTGCATATTTAGTTTTGAAAACCCAAAGAGATTCATTAAACAACGACGGAGGCGTTTAACGGAATGCAGGTAAACAGATATACGAAAAGAGCTTTGTGTACCTTAGCAGAAGGTGTAATAAATATAACATCAATACTGTATAAACTGTATGGAAAACAAAACCTTACATACCTATACTGAAAAGAAAATTCACAGTAAGACAACTCTGTTTGTAAGTCTTAGCTAAAACAATGGACACGAAAATTTCATTGGATTTGAGCTCAGAAATGATTGTACTTAATATCAATTATGATTTACGGAAATATGCTCTTCTATTATTAAGCTTGTTAATTTGCGAAACGTACATTTCAGGCTAAACAGACAATTCGTGCCTATCATTTGTTATATGACGAACTCGAATTTGTTATTTACTTGTGATGCTCTTGGGTGTGAAATGAATTTCACAAATATGTTAATATTCGCTTGCATATTCGGGGTTTGACTAAACTAATTGAATACTGGTGCAGTGAACTGAATGCCGGAATATTCGATTCTTTATTGGAAATGCACAATTCTATGAAAATTGATTTGAATGCAAATTAAGTTCAATTTTCCTTTGAAATAATTATGGTAAAATTGTTGAATGATTTCTGTACATGGACAGTTGCTAAATAAACTCTTCAGTAATTTCAGTAAGACGATTATGAAGTTGTTTTGAGGATGATTTTGAGACTGTTTGTGCTTATTGTGGCGCGCTGTCATAGATTTGCCTCTGCCCGAATTGTAATTTCAATTGAATGATAATTAATTGCATACTACGTACATGATTATACACAGTAAGCACACACACACACACAAGCATGCTTGTATGGAGTGGGCAAAACTGATAATCAACACAAGAACAAGCAAATACAATGCTCAGCCCTTAAACTGAAGAACAACACGAGGATTAGTTGCACTTCGAATGCGTTAAAGCAAGTATGTGCATTGCATTAGTGTTTGTGCATATACTTGTGGCTCCGTGTGTATGTGTGTGTGTGTGTGTGTGAGGTTTGAGTATATTTTGAAGGGATAGCTTCTCAATTCAAATGTCTGTCCTTTTGCATATCTTGGGGCAGCATCTGCAACAGCTGCAACAACTTTTTCAATTATTTAGCTCTGAGAATTATATGGCAGTCAAGTGCACTCAAAAGTTTTGTTTGTGCTCGCTCGTTTCTCGCTCTTTGGTCTATGGCATACAATTAAGACTATTTACTGGCTAAGTTATGCAGCAACAATGGCCATGGAGCAAGCGCCACCTGATGAGCTTTGCATTTCATTTAGTTGTTACTTATTTATCATTTGCTTTTTGTCGACGGCGCACTCGGCGTATACGCAACGTGTTATCATTTCATCATTTTTACGCTCCTCTGCGCTTCATCAAATGCTTAATTTCATTTCACGCTCCTAATTGTCATTTCATTTCTTATTGTTTTAACATTTTTTCATTCATTTTCTTTCACTTTCGTCTCAACAGTTGTAACAGTTGCTCCTTCGGCTTCAGCAAACTTGAGCAGCTGCTGGCTTCGTTTGTTTCCGTCTTCATTTGGCCAATCCGCTCGCGGGCATTGCTCCCCCTGCGCTTCAATGTTGAACGTTGCTGTAATTGAAATAAAATGTTTCAAATCAAATATTATTCTAATTACCCCCAAAAGAAAATAATGGCAAAAACTTTTGTAGCTGCCCCGCCACAGTGTGGCCAAACAGCATTCGCTGTACCACCCATTGCGAGCTACGTTTCTCATGCACATAGTTTCACATGGACCTTTTCCTTTTGTCTTGAGAACTTTATTTCAACATGCGTGCAAACACAGCTCTGTTGACGTAGTGTTATATGCATTCATATATGTGTATATGTATGCAGATGCCCATGTGTATGTATGAGTGGCGTATGTACAATTTAACCAATTAGGGCTTCTCTCAATTTAACACTCAAAATTAGTTCTTGAAATTAAAGACTTGGTTTAACAATTTGCTTGGCCAAGCGATGTGTTAAGGCTCTAGCAATAGCTGAATTTGATTTGTCTGCTGAATATCTGAATTACTAAATATCGATTTTGCTCAGTAAGTGTTAACTTATGATAAATTCAGTAATAAGATTTAAATTTTAAATCTTTTTTTTTCTGTGTATACCCTGAACCCATTGAAAATGGGAAATAAAGGTATAATGGTTTTGTTAAAAGTATGTAACAGGCAGAAGGAGGCGTGGCAGGCCCCACAAAGTATATACATATATTCTTGATCAGGACGACGAGCTGAGTCGATTTAGCCCTGTTCGTCTGGGTGTCTGCCCGTCTGTCTGTCTGTCCGTCCGTCCGTTCGTATGTTTGAGCGCGTCGATCTCAGAAGATATAGGAGCTAGAGTCTTCAAGTTTTTTTTTAGAATGTACGTATATACATATGTATAGCGCGGATGTCGAGTTTTTCTCAAAAGATTGATAGCTCATCCCGTTATTTTGTTATCGATTAAACACATTATTAAAGTTCAGTAATAAAATGATATCTGCTACATCTTTGGAACATTTTACATGTAGATTTATGTATATGAACTAAATAGAATTCACCTTCACCTCCAAAGTTTAATAAATATGCCATCCGTCGAATGCCATATCATTCAGCTTCTGTCATGCAGTCTCATCTTCTGCTGTGAATTCGCTAGAAGACCTAAATTAAGAGAATTTTTCTGTGAATCATATGATTATGTTTTCTATTTGGTGAGCAATGAGGATACATTTTTCCACAAGCTTCATATTATTCAGTGTACCTTACACCGAGTATTGTAGCATTCAGCTTTTGTCATGCAGCTGGCCTTTTGGTCACATAGAAGAGTTGGCCTACAGTTTCCGAGGCATTCATGGGGCAATGCTTTTTTCCTGAGAGAACAAATTATGATCAATATTTCCACAAGTTTTATTAATGCACCTTCCATCACGTATCGTAGCATTCAGCTTTTGTCATGCAGCTGCCTTCACTCTAGTTTTTGCCACATTGACTAGAAGAGTTGGCCCACAGTTTCTGGGCTATGTTTGGTGATGACTTGATGTGTTGATGGATTGTTAGACATATAGATTTAAAATGCTTTATGTAACTTAAATCAGTGCTTGCACAAGCTTTATAATATGCAGTCTTTGGTATTGATGTACCTTACATCGAGTCTTGTAGCATTCAGCTTTTGTCATGCAGCTGCCATAACTCAAGTTTCAAGTTTTCTTTTTGTAACATTCACTACAAGAGTTGAGCACAGTATCTTAATCATTCATAAGGCTATTCCTATTATTTACCGTGCAAATTCTGATCAATATTTCCACTAGTTTCGTAGATGTACCATCCATCGAGTGTCATATCATTCAGCCTCTGTCAGAGCATGTAGCTTTTTCAATAAATTCGCTAGAACATCTAAACTAATATAAATAAATATATATTAAATTATATATTATATTTCTGTGAATCATTAATATGCTTTCTATTTCATAAACAATGAATTCATATTATTCAGTCTTTGGCATTGATGTACCTTACATCGAGTCTTGTAGCATTCAGCTTTTGTCATGCAGCTGCTTTAACTACATCTTTGCGGATTTATATACTTTACTCCTCCATTCCTATATCCACCACCTCATCCTCATATTGCAAATAGTAGAGGCTTGTGCTTTGGCAGATGCTGATCTGAAAGTTTCACGAAGTTAGCTCTTCAACAAAAAAAGTTATAAACGTATTGAATTGAATTGAATATTGAATTATGTGAGCAGAAAGACGCGAAGATATAATAGATCCCGTTATGTTACCACTTCTATCTAAATGATAAACCACATTCAGTTTCCGCTTGACTGATCAATTTTAAGCGAAACTTTTAAAGGTGAAAATTACATTAAATTATTATAAATTGCTTGTAAAGCGTATTTCTCAGGCTTATTATGACGCTTTTACTACATACATATATGTATGTTGTGGCTGTGCACACGTCGGTCGTATTAGCCGTATACAAAAGCCCATTTTAAAGGCAAATAAAATTGAATTTGCTCAGGCTTTACGGCGCCGCTGTCGTCGCCGGTCTGCACTTAAGGCAAATTAAAAAATTCGCACACTACCAGCCACGCCCATTTTTGCTGCTGGCATGCGAAATATGCCATTAAGTTTAATTCAATTACAATTTTATATGGCAAAATTTTGAAAACGCATCTTTGTTGAACCCCCGAGCAGCAGCAGCAGCAGCCGTCGGGCCATTCAATTGAATTCAATTTGCCATTAACCCATTATGGTTGGGCGCGCAATCATAAGCAAAGGCAGCGGGTGGTGCAGGGAGCGTTGACGGCACCGCTGGCTGTCGTGGCAGAGCATATGTGAACGAATATGCAATAAGACATAAAATGCTTTCGTTTTTGTATTGCCAGCGACTTGGCCAACTATTGAATACTAATACACGCTTGCACGACCACACACAAAGCGGCCCTTTGAGAGCGGCGCGCAGTCGTTGTCATCAGCTTGGCAGGTGCTGTCGGGGTAGATTGCCAGAGAAGCGACAACGGCAACGGCAATGGCAACAACAGCAACAAAGATGAGCTGAAAGGTGTGATGCGCATTAAAAAAAGGGGGCGAGGCAGTGCAGAATTTTTCAATTTTCCAGCTTTTGTGTGTCAATAAACGTTCAATTCACGAGCATCCGCAAAGTGCCTACAACTGCCAAAGCATACGCACGCCCTTACATACATATACACACACCTATACGCACCCCCAGCCATACACGCCCCCATCCATACACACCCCCGCCCACACACAGGTTCACACGTTGGCAGTTTTTGCTCACTAACATTGCTTTCATAATCATTGCATCATCTCTTGGCGCTTCTTGGCTGCCGGCAACCATCAGCAGCAGCAGCAACAGCAGCAGCAACAACAGCAGCAGCAGCTACAGCACCGCCGCAACCACCAACAATGCCAACAAAAAGCGGCATCGTTAGTGGCTTTGCGCTATTTTTTGCCTGACATTCAAAGGCTGCCATTTTTTGCTTTCTTCTTCTTCTTCTGCTGCTGCCTCTGATATAATCCTTTTCCATGCCCGCGCTCTCATCATCAGGCTTGATGCTTTGTAGGCGTCGCTGTTCGCTGTAATAAGCTGTTTTTGAGGCGTCCGACTACAAATAAAAAACGAGTAAAACAATAACAAGCAGCCGCATCAGGAGAAGAATCGTAATTGGTCCTTTGCGGGCATTGTTGGCAAATTGGATATGGTCAACGTCAGGCGTGGCCAACATCCACACAGCACGGCACACAACAAAAGTTAATTAATTTTTGCTCTAACGCCTTTGTAGCTCTTTCTTCAAAGTACTCAACCAGGTGATGATGGTTTTCTGATACATCAATCTGATCGAATTTTCTTCTGCAGCGTTTTCATCAAAGAGACCACAAAATTTACAACTAAATAAATAAATTGGCGGAGTAAAATGGAATTAATTTCGTGATAATTTGTCTGTATTTTTTAGTTCAGATACACTGCGTGTCATCAGCATATGTTTTGCGTAAATTTCAAATATTTTATTTATTACTCGCTTATGAAATATCGTTGTCAATTTTAGTCCTTAAGAAATTTTACTAAATATTATACAGTCAAGTCAAAAATATAAAATAAAGTAAAATTAAAAAAAAATTTAAAAATAAAAATGAAGTCAAGTAAAAGCTCCATGATTTTGTTTTCTATTGAACTTGACTTTTATTTTTTAATATTTTATAAATGTATAATCTAATAAAATATATATTTTTGGATTGTTTGATATGCCATAAACTTTAATTTTGGGTTTTATTTCAGAAGAGAAACTGTATGTCTTCTGAGTAATTAATGTTGGCAATAATATTATAGTAAAGAAAAAAATGAGTGTGTAAAATGTTAAAAGAGATGGGACTGTAGACTGAAGAGAGTTAAATTGATTTAATTAATCTGCAGGATAGCGTATTGGCAATGAAAGTTACAATCCCTACATATTTCTTCAACAGGAATTTATATATAAGAACTAAGTAATAAAGCGGATTTTGACTATTCTTTATCTTGACTAAAACCAGTACATAATTTCCTAGAAAATACGAATTTCAATGAAATTAGATTATATCTTAATCAAAGTACAAATAATCATCCTATAAATATTTATACATCAATTCAATGAATAAATGAAACTGTGAGCCAAAATACGCTATTATTCTAGTATTATATTTTCTGCTGCACTAATAATATTCTATACTGAAAGATTTATCCATTTAATGCAACACGAAGCTAGCTTGACAGCGCAAGAGTATAGAATATGACTAAGAAGCCTTTGAGCGCTTTGTGACTGCTTCAATTCTAGTAGGAAATGTTATAAAATATGAGAAATGATGCGGCAGCTGCGTTAGGCGGCTGCAACTATGACTACAAAATACCCTTGAAAGTCACAAAACTTAAACATAAATACTTATGTTTTTTTTAAATTGATTTCTTATTTATTTTTTTTAAGACTAACTCAACTATTCGCCCTATTCTATCAGTTATCCGTTGCCTGTTGCCTTGCCTTATCTCTATTGTCTTAAATAAACCTTGGAGATTTCCCTAGATAATATACCTGACAGATATGATATCATCGCTGCATATATTGGCACACCCAAGTGTATTGCACGGCAACTCTAGTGCACTTTTGTGCATGGCACGCAGCACAGAGCGCTTTGACTGAAATATAGCAACAATAATTTTATTTTGTAGCTGCTGAAAGCCGTTCTCAATGTGGATAGGGCTTGTGACCCATGCTGACATATCAATCAGGCTTTAACAACTAAATTTATGCACTTGAGCACACACACACGCACACACACACACACACTCACACACGCACTTATATAAGGCCCTTGGCGTTTGTTGTCTGTTGAATTGTGTTTTGCATATTTGAATAGTTTTTATTTACTTGAACTCACAATTGCACTTTTGCCATTATTTTAGCTATTACACTGACGCTTTTAGCGCCGACATACAGCATGTGTATGGGTGTATGGCTGTGTGTGTGCTCATTATTTATGCATAGGTGTTAGCATACCTGGGTGGCTTTCTTGGTACTGCTCAGGGTCTTATGTGCGGAGCTTTCTTTGCATACATATTTAAGCCATAGCAACGTCCTGCTGTTGTTCGTCCTTCGTCCTTCTCCGTTCTCCCCCCCGCTGTGCATGTGCATGTATTATCGTTGATGCTATTTATCCCGTTTTTCGCATGCAACAAAGAGTTAATAGCAACTGAAAAGTATGTGCGTCTAGATAATGAAATTTTAATACGTTGTGTGCTGTGCTTTGCTTTGCTCATTTATTATTTGTACATGCACTGCTAGAATGTCACCTGAATTAATGCTAGAAAATCAGCGAGATCCATATGGACACTTATAAGTCTGCATTGCGATCATAACTCAGGGCAGGCCACTAATTGCACAGCGGCAAACGGAAGTTTTTTAATTAAATGCTGTTGCTGCAAACCCTGACTAATGCGTCGCGTCTCGGCCATGGCTGGCCACAAATCTTGGTTAATGTCAGCTGACACTTGCTGCGGTTCGTCTTGACAAATACCCACAGCAGCAATATTTAGCCCAACACTTTACAATTTCTAAGCAATTTATACGAGTAGCCGAGGCTGCACTTGGCCGTTATCTTGCGTAATTACGCTTTTGCTCTCTGCCAGCACGACGGCCAGGCCGAGCAGGCGAGCAGGAGGTATAGAAAAAATTGTTTATTGTTGCTGCAGCCAGCGTTGAAGCAGCAAAAAGTTAATTGAGTTTACTTTGGCTAACGGTAAAAACGTTGACAAAGTTGTAAAATTACAGCACGCAGCAGAGCTGTATTGCAGCGCAGCAGGAGTGCAAAACTCTGTTAATTTATATGAAAAAGTGCATAACAAGCGGCTCTTAAGTGCCGGCCCCCCTTGCCTTCCCGCATTACCCCAGCCCTTGCCAGCCTTATCCTCGTTTCATTTCAATAGTCAGCATTCCCGCAATTTCGTTTGCCACGGCGGTCCCATTAATGATATTGCAAACTACATTTGCCATCGGTTGTTTGATGAACGCCATGCCAATGCCGCGGGTCCTGAATAATCGAACGACAGTTGCAAAATAATTAAAATGTTTAAAAGAATCCTGCCTGCCCTCGGTCTGGCTGACTGAACGGCTGCCTCTCTGCCTAGCAACCTTGCTTGCACCTGATGTTCCAGCTAATTGCGGCTCTCGTTTGTATGGGCCTTGAGGGCCGTTTGCCATTGACGTTGCGAAATTTTCTACAAATTATTATACTTTTCATTTTTAAAGAGAGCCAAAATGACGTTTTTTATTTAAAAATGTAAAAAAGTTGTGCTTGCTTGGGGCGACGAAGAGTTGAACCACGTAACCCAAATCCGAATATACATAGGCTTATAGTTAATGCCGAAAAGAGCAAAGTGGAAATGGAATTGTTTTGTGGTGTTTAAGCTGTGCTTAAAAAGTAAAATCAGCAATCAGATTTTTCAGTCAAACAGAAGCAAACGGGATGAGGTATCGAACAGAATGACAATTTCGACGATGCCATTTGATCAGGACATTTCTGTAATCTCATTTGTCAGATTTTTCAACAACAATCTCTATATGTATGACAATGGTTGAACAACTTTTCCACTTGAGTAAACTCCAGTTGGTGGAGAGTGAAGAAAAACCAAGCGCTGGTTAAACAAGATCTTGCTAGAAAACACGGAAAACGATGGCACTTAATGATGGCTTTAAATTATTTTTATTAAGTCTTCTTATAGCTATACAGTATGCTCACTGGAATGACGAAACTGAGAAAAAATTTGTGGATAACATAGTAACATTCATATATTAGCAAATATAACATATGATTGTCTTCAAGGGCAAATATTTTCAAAAAATATTATAGCATCTTGAAGAAGAAATTTAAATTTTATCAAAAAATATTTTGCTTGTCAGCATTTCGTCATAGCCGTTCTACTGCTTAATACATATTGTTAAATATAAAAAAATTATTATAAGCTTCTTTTACTCCATAGCGAAAAGCCTCGATTGCAAGGTAACTATTACTCGCATTGAATCAGGTCTGCGAATATTTTGTTGGCATATTTATTTAGCAGATTTATACTAATTGAGAGAATACTTAACTAGAACTAGAGAATACTTATACATATCCATTTCATCGCCTATGATATTCATTGTATATTTTAAGCTGAAGTTACATTATTTAACATTTCTATAGTCTTAGAGCTGCAAAGATTTGCATGTAGATACCGCTCAAGCTCTCTCTATTATTATAAGACTCTTCCAAATTTAATCAACTCAGTTGAACTAGACATTTTAATTGACTTTGCAACTCAATTTCTTTTTCTTTCTCAGCCAACTAAAAACTCGACTTATAAGAGCTTTATGAAGAAAGTCACATGCGTATTGAATTGCTACAAATATTTGTGCCCTATGTATATCAGTGCCACTACGACTTACTAATTTTTGCAGCTTGTTGGCTTGCATTTGTTGTAAGCAGCTTGTAAATTTGCGTTTGAAAAGTAGGAAAATGTTTGAAAACTGAAAACTTTAAGCTTGCCTGAGCGCCTTTTGCATTTTTCGATTGAGCGTATTGCGTCCAGGCAGCTGATGGCATGTTGCATGCAACTTGCAAATTGGAATGTGCAACGTTTTGCAATTGATCAAAAATACATTTAATACGCTTCTAATAGCCACGTTAGAGCGTAGTCAAGGTAGCAGCTGGAACTATTGACGGCGAGTCAGTTGAATATTGAGCACACATTCCCTTGGAGCTGCTGACATGCGACAGGCTTCCTGCAGCGCCATACGGATCGCTTTGATGACGCACAACGGGTAATGTGCTTTGTGCTAACGGTTATTGCACAAAGACCGAAATCAATTTAGTATAAATGGAACAGCTTGCGGGATTCAATTAAATTGCGGGCGCCAGCCACCGATAGATGGCGCCAGCAGCAGTTAGTGACGCATTTCCTTATACGTGCGTATGTACATACATATATATGTATATGTATATTCGTTCATCAGCTGAATCAAATATATTGGCCTTATGCAGTGCCATTTTTGCTGTGCGTCTTTGAGCTGTTGAAGGAATACTCTTTTGAGTAGGGGTATTTCTTATTTTCAACTGGAAAATAAATTTGGTATATTTATTGCATATTATTTTATATTTAGCTTGTAATTTTCATAAATTTTTATTTTTAGTTTTAGAGGCAAAAAACAATTAAATGATTTGATTTGCAGGTGGATTCTGTTGAAGCATTAGAAAACATCATTTATTATTATACAAATATAGAGCACAAATTCGCGAACTTAAAAAATACCCTTTTAATAAACTACTTTCAAAATGAACCATAACGTCTCTAAATTCCTATTCTAAGCGAGTATTACTAAATCAGCTGCGCTCAGTTTTCTGTTTTTATTGTAAATATTTTTGGTGGCTTACACATTTCTTCTTGTGTTGGCATTGAGTCGAAGGACACACACACACACTTACACACACAAACAACAGCAGCAACAGCCAAAGCAGAAATAACAGCATAAATAATAATAACAATAACAATAACAACAACAAAACTCATCTAGAGCTCAGCAATAGTTACGTAAATCCAGAGAAACGCTTGACTGCCAGACACTCCATATCCGGCTTGGCTTTGCGTATGGGTTAGTATTAGTGTGTGTGTACGTGTGTGTGTGTGCGTGCAAATTTGTGTTTATCTGTCTTTGTACTGCACTGTGTTTTCATAGTCGATCTCTGTTTACTTTTCGCTTTGGATCTCTGCTTTTGCTGTTATATGCATCTCGATTCTCTTTTATATTGCTCAATTTTGGATTGTTGTTGCTTTGAGTGGTCATCGGCTGGGAAGCCACGAAGTAATTTATGTTGCAAGAAGCACTACTGACACTTGGGCGACACTCAGCTGAGATAAAGAGGATAACAAATCGCGCTCATGCAACAGATTTCCATGCCAAAACGTTTACCCAAACACACACACACGCACACAGACACAGCACTCACGTTTACTCCCACACACTCACATCTGTACTCCCTCAGCAACGCCTCTTGGCGCCTAGACAGCTGTGCTGTCAGAGTGAGAGCGAGAGCGAGAGAGAGAGAGAGCTAGCAAGTGAGAGCAGAGTCAAAAAGGCGCGAGAGCGTGTTTCGCAAAGAGCGTGCGCGAATACGCTCTTCAGGCAATGGGCAGACATTTTTTCGATTTCCAGACAATATATTATTTACACACAACAGTGAATATGATAAGTTTACATACGAATTGCAATAGCTTTGCAAGTATTCACATATTTACAAGCATTGCTCAATGTTCAGTCGCAACTAGAGTCGAGTCCTTTTTGAATTTCATACATGCCGCCAACAGCTGTTGTGGCGTTCGACTGGCACAGGCTCTCACGCGGCAGGAACTCACCACACAGCCGAGAAATCAACGAGTGTGCGCTGCGCTCTTGGCCTGTGGGCAACTCTCGCTGTGAGTTGAGTTTAGTAACGAATAGTCAAGGTGCGAACAAATCAACGCGGTTAGCACGCTGCACAAAGCGTGACATTAAAAATAAATTCTAAAAATTACCAAATCAAACGCGAAATCTCCCAAATTATTGCCAGTGATAGGTCAAGTGTATTGTCATCCAAGTGCGTTGGCCAATTACCAGTTGGGCCACAGCTACAGCTCTCTGCGGGCAGTGGAAATTACGGCATCGGCCAAGATATACGCCAGAAACGCGTCCTATGCTACGCTCTTTGGTAAAGGTGTGCGTGTGTCTGTGTGTGTGTGAGTGCTTTGAGTAAGAGAGCACGCGAGAGTCGAACGTATTGGTATTGGTGCCTACGACAACGTGCTACGTGGCGCGTGGCAAAACATTCGACTTGTTTAATAAATAATACCCCCTTAGAAAGCCAAACTGACAACAACAACAGCAAAAACAACAAACAGCAAAGTGTGACACTATTTACAAACAACAATATCAACAGGATTTGAATAGGCTCGCGTTAATTGAACACCCAAGTTTTCCGGTCTCCCCAAACCGTGCTCGTCTCCGTCTCCGTCTCCTGCTCCGTCCCCGTCTCAGTTAGCCGCGCTATCAAATCAATTGCCCGTTAGGCGACATCGTTATTACTCATACGCCGCCGCGGCCGCGCTGTCGAAATGTTAGCATGTGGCGTCGCCGCCGTCGTCGACGTCATCGTACTAATGGGTCAGTTTCGCCATATGCGAGAGCTTGCATAATTTAGCATTCATCGTCGGCATGCCAGTCAACTATGCACTCAACGCAAGCAACTGAACTTAATTACTCAACTCAATTCCAACTAAATGCACCCAAAACTCTGTGTGTAGCCAGCGACGCCAACGCGACGCGTCCTGCACAGTTTATACGAGGAAGAGACGAGGCAAATTAAAAAAAACAAAAACTGCAAACTTTTCGAGTGCCTCGAATGGGTAGTCATTGTCTGTCTTAAATCCCACTAACAACAGGCTCGCATTGTTTCAAGGCTGCAGCTGTAGCTCGTGTCGCTTATCTGTGTGTGTGCACCTGTGAACAAAATTCATACTTACAACGCTGCCAAGTGGCACTTGGCTGGCAGCAGAGCCAACGTTAGCGCCACCACCAGCACCAGCACCAGCACCAGCACCGGCGCCAACGTCAACGCGCACGTGCAACGTGCACGCAGTCAGGCAGCCCACAAGGAAAGTGAAAACACTCGAAAGTGACTTTTCAGCACGTCAGGCTGACTGGTGAAGCGTAGGTAAGCTACGGCGCTGTCGTCATTGCCGTAGTCATCTGCGATATTCTCACACGGCCAACGACATTGCTGGCAATCAGGCCGAGCGCCTACATTCTTGCCTTACTCCGCCCCTTAGCGTCCAACCTCATAGACCCACCCACCCACGAGAAGAGCGCAGTCGAGCAAACACAAACAGTATAAAACCCATTCAACCCACCTGACCCACTCCGGGCTCCGTTAACCGCCAACTAGCGCTTGCAACTGCAGCTCGCCGGGACAACAACCACAAGGGACAATAGCAACAAAGCCCACAACAACAACAACAGCAACAACAACAGCTATCCGCACATAGCGTGAAACACAAAAGAGGTGAGCTAAGTTATGCCGAGTCGTTTAGCTGTTTGCCACGCATATTGATATACGACTATGCATAACTGTAAATATATTTATGCACATTATGTGAGCTTACTCCCGCAGCAGTGCACTGCGCGAAAATAGTTTACTCTGCGGCAATATGAATTGCTATTGAGAATTTGTTTGTATTACTATATTCTTTTGTTAAAATTAAAAAATTTAAGTTTATTATAATTTTTTTTAATATACTATAAATTAAATGTAATATAAATATAATATTATAATAATAAAAATATTAAAAATACATTTGAATAATTAAAAGAATTATTATATCATATTTTTCATAACTTAAAAAATATATATGAAATAAATATAATATATATACTGAAAATTAATAGTAAATAAAATATATAAAACAAAAAATCTCTCCACCATTTTGCTATAAAATTCGTTCTTATAATGAAAAATCAGAAGATATATTTATATGTAATAATCCTTTTTTGTTGTCTATTTCTTTTGCTTATTTATTAAATTATCAATTGATAAAAAAATAGAATACCTAAAAGAAATTGAAATCAAATTTGATTTGCTTCCCAAATAGCTAAGGGAAAATTACTTATTTTATTTTTTACGACTCTGCCACACAAAATTCGCAACAGCTGTTGGGTGTTTCACCCACCTTGTTATTTGTTGCTAAAATATAAATTGCTAATCATTAACCATATACATACATACATACATACATATACGTATATCCTAGACTAAGCTACATGGGTCAAGGCAACGAATTTTCCATATTTTTCTTTGCACTGGTGTGGATTTTCATGCCCATGTCCTGCTATTCATTTCCCTTTCCGAGTGCTACATCCGGTTACCCATTGTTATGCTAGTCGCTTGGTCGCAGATATCCATCTTCATTATATGGGAGCGCGGGCGTAGCTTTCAGAAGGCTTGCGGTTACTTGCACTTGCCAACAGCAGCATCGGCAGGAGCAGCAGCAGCAGGAGCAGCAGGAGCAGCAGCAGCAGGAGCAGCAGGAGCAGGAGCAGCTGCGACATCTCTGCCCATCATTTGGGGCATCCGCTGAGGCAGCACTCGTGGCATTTCTTCAGCTTCACTTCACTCCAATTGCGCCTAGCTGCCTAGCTGGTTGGCTGACTGGCTGGTTGACTGGCTGACTGGCTGGCTGACTGTCTGTTACCCAAATGTCATGTCTTGCTGTCAAATCAAATCAACTGTCGTGGCTGGGGCTGTCTGCCTCGCTGGCTTGCCAGTCAACGACCACTTGTTAGTCTGTAATTTGCGCTCACACCAAACCGCACACACACACACACACACATACTCACTCACACACACACACATACGCATGTCAAATACAGACCCAGTCACTGAGGCACAAAGCGCTTACGCATTTTGCTGGCTGGCTGAAGCTGTTCTCGTTCCCGCTACTTTCCATGCTCCCACGCTTCCTCGCTCCCACGCTCCCTTGTGTCCTCACCTTCTGCTCTTGGCGCTCTGTTGCTTGGTCCGTGGGTTCTGTCATTTGTTGAATCTTCGCGAACTTTGCCTTAGTCATTCAGAGCGCCAAGCATGCGTTATATTATGGGGTATTTGTTGTTGTTGTTTTTGTGTGTGTGTGTGTGTGTGTTTTTTTTTGCTTTTTCTACTAGAACTTCAACGAGTTTTCGGGCTAAGCCGCGTGGGTTTCTTTGTTTTGATGTCGGCACTCGCTCTTGCCTTTTGCTTTTCGCTCTTTGCATTTGTGAGACCCTCAAAGGGAAACTCACCACGGCCTACTGCTCCGCTCCGTGGCGCTTGGCTTAGCTCCGCCAGTTCGCCTCACTTTTTGCACACTCTCTGGGCTCGGGCAAAGCGATTGGGATTATGATTGCCATTGCCATTGCGATTGCGATTACTTGGCAAATTCAATTTCGATTTCCTGCTTCGACATTTGCCTTCCGCAATTTGATAATGTATCAAGCAGCTGCCACAGCTGGCCAATGGCTAATGGATTTCGTCTCGCCATCGCCTGCTCGGCCATAAATATGTGTTGATGCCCTTTCAAAGGGTATTTTTAATATGGCTGGCCCGACTATGCGCCGTTCTTTTGTACTCAAACTCATTTGCTTGCATAGAGTATTTGCTCTGCGTCATACCATTCATCTCTAGTTCTTTTACTTATTTTTTGCTATTAAATGTACTTTAGAGGATGATTGGTGCGTCATTGTCTGCACGTGACTGGAATTCAATTTGTCCTCAACAGTTTTTCGCAGCTCATTTGACAAACTCGTCTAATGACTGTTTTATGCATTCACACATACACACTCACACACACACTCACAGGCTCACATTAGGTCAGAAGGTGGCGTCAAACTATTGACACGTACATAGTGGAAGGCTATGCCGACTGCACAGCGAAATTCATGCTGGCCAGGAGCTGATAGCTTTATA
Source organism: Drosophila navojoa (assembly GCF_001654015.2). The sequence continues at coordinate 48,380 of NW_022045919.1, forward strand.
GGCGATGACGGCAAAAGGGCCCACAAATATTCCGAGCCGCCTGCTGTTTGTATTGTTTTTATCAGCATATGTGTGTGTGTGTGTGTGTGTGCGTGTGTCTGGTCATGGCGTCGTCTCCTGTTGCGCCTTGTGCTCTCGCGCAGCAGGCGATGGCAGTTCAATGATTCCATTGAAGGCATCGGTTCGAAAAATGGCGCGCAATGGGCGCGTGCACGATTTCCACGGCTGCCATTGCCACGGCTGCCACTACTGTAGTAGTGTCTGTGGGTGCGGCTGCTGCTCTTCTTGTAGTCAGTGTGCTCTGAAAACTTCAATACGAATTGAATTTTATGTGGGTCGTCTGTCTGCCTGCCTGCCTGCCTGCTGCTGCTGCTGTTGCCAGCTGCTATCTACCGTTTGTCAGAGTCCAAAAAAAAAAAATCGAAAAAAAGAAAAGAAAATGTTTTCAACGTTTGTCTGACATTTCAATTGTGGTTTCATTTCAATTCGATTTTGATGACACAGCCAAGACGACTTTGGCGTGGCTGCCGCAAGCCGCAACAACAACGCCAGCAATAATAACAATACGCTAGTGTCGTACGTAATATGCCAGCAATTTCCTTCTGCTGCACTTGGCGGTAAAAACAACAACAACAACAGCAACAACAACAACAACAATACCAACATCAACAAAGACGACAGCTACATTGCAAATTGAGTTAAGTGCCGAGCCACATGCAACGGCTCTGCCGGCTGGCAAATGGCACGGCTCATGTTTTAGCCATTTCTTGTTGTTGGCCTTCCACTAAGTGGGTCAAATTTTTTGGCGCCAGCGGCACTTGAGCACTGAGCACTGAGCACTAAGCGCTATGCTGACGCTCAAATGCCTGACAGCTGTGCCTGCTATGTGTATAAAAATGAATTTCTTATAGTTCCTTCTCCATATATCAATAAGCCTCGGCCCGAAGACGTGCGATGACGTCACAGCGTCAGTTAATTTAGTCGTCGCATTCTATGCGGGCAAACGAGCGTTGAGCAGCAGCGCAGACTAACACACTTAGCATATATATAAATGTGTGAGTGTGTGTGTAAATTCATTTGCTATTACCTGTCGCCGGGTGGTAAGGCCAATAAACTCCATATGCTACAATGGATGCTGATGAGTGATTTGAGCTGAAAAAGAAACCAGGCTATTGAATAAAATTTAAAATATAATTATTATAATTCAAATAAAATACATTTGAAAATAAAAGTATAATATATTCTAATATCATATGTATCGATTTATATGTATTTACCTATCTAAATCAGCAGTATTATATATAAAATTAGTAATAATATTGTATAAATATAAACTAGATGATATATGTTAACTTAAACTAAAAGGATGTATGTTTTACTGTGATTTAAAATATATTTTATTTTTATATTTACATTTGAATTTATTAGAGAATTGCTCTTGACTTAGCCAACTATTTATATATAGCTTTCAATGCTTTTTCTGGTTTAGTTTAGCTTTTTTTTTTTGTAATTTATATATTTATTAAACATGTTCAGACATTGCTTCATTGTAAAACTATTTTTAAATTTATAAATTTATATTTGTTAATTAAAAATATAAATAAAAATCTACGAAGAAATTTATGTTTTCTATAATTGAAATAATAATTGAGGTATTTATATTTTATGTTTGACATGTTTGAAGGCAATAAAATAAATATGATAATTATATTATATATTTTATTTATATCTGCTGTAAATATATACATATATATAAATATTTAAGTATTCTCTAGAGCAATTAATCACAAAAAATGAAAAATTAATATTTTATATTTTTATTTATACATATTTTATTATTTAATTATTAACAAAACATATCAAAAATATTTATATTTCAAAGGCATATTAATTTCAGTAATATATGAATATTTCATATATATTTTGTTTATTCATTAATTAATCAAAGTAATGCTGAGAAATTCCTCTAGAAATTAATTATTATGTTTTTTAATATGAGAAATAGACATTTGATTTAACAAGTATACTTTTAAATTTAAATAGGAATTGTTCTCAGCATTACTAACGATTTCTCATATTTCATTTAAAATTCTCTCAATTTGAATATATTATTTGTAGTATTAAAAAGTTCACTCCACTTATATTTTCATGAAATAAATATTCCTGTCAACATGAGCTCAAGTCTAACTCGGTTAACTATGTATGACTGTGCTAAATATGCATGATATAACACGACGAACGAAAAACATTCTATCTATATGTAGACATTGAAACACGTATGTTCACAATACGCTTACAGGCTCTTCAAATATATGCACATGGACATCAATAGTTTTCTCAAATTTGTAAACTTTCGTAAGCTTAACTTTGCACAATTGAAAGAAGAGAAAACGAAGAAGGAGCAATAAAAGAAAAAACAATATAAGGTGAACGAAAATGTGAAAGTTCTCTCAGTTGTCTTTCTTTTCCTCATGAATAAGTTAAATGCCCTTGACAAGGACTCGAACAGCTTCCAAAATTTTCCAGCATAGTCGAGCCCAGCCAAGCGGCAGGAAAAAAAAAATCTGCAACGAAAGTAAACGCTTCAACAGAGCCTGAATAAATATTTTGTCTAAAAAGAACGCTTATTGGTAATCGAAACAGCGAAATGCAAATTATTATCAGACTATGAAAAAGTTTGCATTTTAAGCCGTTATTATTGTGCCTCAACCATTGTGCTATGCTCGCTTTCCACTTTCATTATAATGCGGCTGCTGCTGTTGCTCCTGCTCCTGCTCCTCCTGCTCCTGCTCCATCTCCTGCGGCTGTTGCTGATGATGAGCGCCCGCTGCGTTAGAGTATTTTGGCGCAAGTTTTGCTCAGCGCAGCTCAACATCCATAGCCATTCCGGACGCCCCAGTTGTGCGGCGCCACGAGTGGGAGGCGAGTGTAAGGCAGCGGCAGCGCGCGCTCATTATATACAGCTGCCTCTGCCTGTGCCTCGGCGGCTGCTGTGCACTCGGCTCAGTGTGTTTTGTGAAGCGGCGCAGCAAAGTATGCAACAAATTTGGTTAACTTTGACTAGTGTTAACTTTTTAAACGCCACCCCACTACGCCAGCCGCGCCTATCCTCCCAGCCAGAGATGCAGCCAGCAAGCCAAGTGAAACTTATGTTTTGCGTATAAAGTTGCTGCCTAGGTAAGTTAGGCGCACGAAATAAATAAAAAAAAAAAATGAACGCATGAGCCACATCTCGTCTTCATTTGCTTTCATGCCAATTGTGGTCTGGGCGGCTGCTGCTGCTGACATGCAGTCGCCACTGACTCACTTCAAACCGCAATTGTCATGCGCCTAATTAGAGCACTTGTCACTTATTTGTCATGGCAAACGATAAAAGTGAGCTCACATGGCTCTTATTCTTTCATCTGTTTATTTTCTGTGACAGCTTAAGTTTTAGACAGCTTTAAGTTTTCGTAGAAATTTATTGATAAGGAAATATTATGAGCTCTGCTTTGAATTGCCTTTAAAATGGTTTTTAGCATTCCTATATTGAATTTTATTCATGAAACCTGAATCTTTGTCCACTCGGTTTTCATTTACAATTCTAGTCGATTCTCAATCTGACACGTAAATGCGTGACAAAAAGTCTCACCCGATACGCTTTGAATGGGGGCACTTATATATAAGAGTAGAACGACTCAGCAGGCTTTGTTTGCTTTTAAGAATTTATTCATTCTATTTATATGAACAAATATATTTAAGTTAAACCGTACTTAGCTGTAAATGGATAGTAAATGGATCAAAATAACTGTTTTTTTTTTTTTATTTTTTTTATATATTATAAAATATTTTTATACCTAAAAAAATAAAGTCGTTAATATTTTTTACGTTAAAATATTAGACTATTAGCTAGCACTTATATTTTATACCTTTAATAAATTTATAATATTTTATATTTATTTAATATTTGATTTTAATCTAAATTTTGCAGGTGGTCAAAGTTTTCTATGTACATATACAATTTTAGTTTATTTCTTTATTTATTATATTTTTCTTTTCAAGAGCCCGATTCGATTCTTGGTATAAAATCTTACGTTGCATAAATATTTAAGCTGACTTATTTGCTTCAAAAAACAATCGCTACCTACGCATTCTCAGTCCAGGGTATTGCGGTGTTGTGCCTTCCAATGAATTGGCTTTGCATTTGTAATGAATTTGCGTAACGAATTCATTAAGCCCCTAGGTGTTACAAAACAGTTAGACTCGACGCACGCGACCGTGTTTTCAACACTAATCAGTTGCAATTGACGAGGTGGCTGTGTTGTTGGGGGGGGG
>NW_022045919.1:68103-101244 GCF_001654015.2 Drosophila navojoa
ATTACGTAAGGATCTACGATCCTACGTAGGGATCTTACATAACGATCCTACGTAAGGATTAAAGTACTCGTGAGAGAGTTTCAAGTAAGAATCTTTGTAAGAGAATTGCATAACGCAACGATCCTATTTAAGGATATATATAGAGTCTCATAAGAGTCTGTCGTAAAAGTATTATGTAAGAGTGTTACGAATGAGTAATACGTAAGAGAATTACGTAAGGATATTAGTGCCTCTTATCTTTTTGTAAAATACTTTTTATCATTGTTTTTTTTATTCAAACATCTTATGACTTTTCTCTTCAAAATTAATTTGTTAATGAATATTAGGGGTCACTATTTGGTAATGCTGATTTATTGTCTGTGCTTGACCAGACTTCAATGGAAAGTCTACGTACACCTGAAAGACACTTGTCGCCATCAGGGGAGAGTAAATATATGGACAATAGTAAAATACGTAAGAGTAATACGTAAGAGAATTACGTAAGGATCTACGATCCTACGTAGGGATCTTACATAACGATCCTACGTAAGGATTAAAGTACTCGTGAGAGAGTTTCAAGTAAGAATCTTTGTAAGAGAATTGCATAACGCAACGATCCTATTTAAGGATATATATAGAGTCTCATAAGAGTCTGTCGTAAAAGTATTATGTATTTTTGAGGCTTGCATCAGGAGTGAAATGGAAATGCTTCAACACTCTACCCACTTGTAAAGTGAAGGCAATGCTTGGCATGGTCAAGACTTTAAATTGAATTCAAACTAAAACTTCTTTAAAGTATTTAATCAGATATTCCATTGTATTGTGCTTTCTATATCTGCCTGATTTAGACGAACAACTTGTTTGTATGCAACACAACAGTATACAAAAGGTAGCCTTTGGCACCTTAGTCAATACAATAGATGTATATCCGCGCTACACATCAGAGATCAAGAGCAACAATTTGGGTGCGATGCATGAAACCATAATCTTGATTCCTCATCACTTCCGCCACACTCAACACTTGCCAGCACCAAATTAATTTTTCAGCCAATAAACCATTCAAGCCCTCTTCGCACACAAAATATACTCAAAGCAACAGCTTCTAACAGGGCCGCTAAAACCACATAAATCAATGTCTAAATGAACCCAACAACCCACAGTATAACCGGAGCCAAAACTCTGCACCCGAGCCCGGCCACGGGCCCCAGCAGCGAGCACACACTCAAACCTTGTGTGAGGGGGTGTTGAGTGGGCGGACCATGCCCATTTCGATTTCCATTCCTACATATACATTGCCATGGCAATGGCATGCAGTGACAGAAATTGCAAAATATTTGATTTGTGCTTATTTAATTTGAAATCTTGTACACGAAAGCGGACCCACATCCCAGAGAGGAATGGAGCACAAAGCTCGACTCACAGCCATATCCAAAAACCGCAGACCACACAGACATACACACAATTGTGTGTGTGTGCTCGTCGTGTGGGTGTGCAGGCTACTTTGGCTCGAATGTGCACTGATTTAGATGGATGACACCAGTGCCGGAGCATTGAGCAGCCTAAGGCGCAACATGCAGCTCTCAAGTGCGCTGTGCCGCTTTCAAGTGCTGTCAGCTGCACTTAGTCGACATTGGAATTCGTGCTGATGAATTTTGGGTAGCATACAAAGCGCTCTCCGAGACGAATGTGGAGATGGCGAGATAGTCCATGGCCAATATGCTTATCTGGAGGACGTTAATAATGGCAATGATGATGATGATGTTTGTGGTCGTAGGCAATGCTGTCGAATGCCATTTCATGTTCAATTAGTACAGACGAGCCCACTCCGGCTCGTATATAAAATGCCTGCGAGTCTAATTAATTACGGGCTACTGGCACTGGGCAATAGGATCTCAGCATTGTGGTTGGACCCACTCCAGGACCCATCAACAACATCATTATTGGTGACAAGCAACAGCGCAACTGCACTGTTGCCAACTAATGAGGAAATCGCTTGATATCCAAATGGATATTTGGCTAGGGGCTAAATATTAACGAGTCGAATCCAGTATGCGACATTGCATAACAGCAGATAACAACAGAGATAACACTTCGACTCTATAGAGCAGGAAAAAAATATACAAATGCAAAAAGAAAAAAAAAAAGAAAAACAGAAATGAAAGAAAAAATAGAGTAGAAAATGTCTGTCAGCAATTTGCATATTGAATTACATTCATTGTTGATGCTCGCGTGCGTTAAAAATCCTTTTCGCTTCCTGCTCCAACTGGCCGTGGCATGTGGGCTGAGCTGGCATTGTCCCGGCTCCTTGTTCACATTTTGATGCCTTTGAGTGACGCTGACAATGCTGCCAATTGGCAGCCGCCACGCAAAGGCAAATCTTATAAAATATTCAGTTATTACAAACTCTCACACACACACACGCACACAAACGAACTGCTCCACATTTGCAGAATTGTTTATGAATCCGGAATATATATTCTTTTCACTTCAATTCACGCATTCAAATAAACTCCCACAACAATATTCCACTAAATATTCTATGGACGTATTGAAAATTCAGCTCACAAGTCACGGAAATGACTCAGTATAAGACTAATAACTATAATAACAGTTAATTCTTTTTTCTTTCCTTTGACTATAGAATTTTATATTCCAAGAGAAAAAGTATAATGAAAAGCCGTTAACTTAATTATTCTATACCCGGAATTCATGAAAACTTGGCCAGAAAAAAAAAAAAAACCAATACTCAATGCAAATTTATTTTAATTACAGCTAAAGTTTACCTGTATAAATTTCATATAATATACATATATATTTTATTGATCTGTAGGCCAAGCTGTTGACTGTTTTTCGAAGAATGAAATAGTAGCTTACCAATTGATATAAAGAACTCTCTTATATATATACATGCATATATATATTGCATATATGCTATTCTCCAGAAAAGTATACTTTTGTAGCATGTAAACCTCTTGAGGCTTTATTTTAACTAGCTAGAAAACACAGATGATTATCACTATTATTCGTGCATTTTCTAGATAGTCAAAAAATATTCCAAGGGTTCGCAATGACTCCATATAAAGATGAGTACAACAGCTTGTTATATAACCATATATGTATACCAACATCTTATTTAACTTCTATATATTGTAGCTATGCCTGATCCATTTTTCAATTCGTGACGTACCCAAAATACATACATAAATAGATATACATTATATATTATATTAATTATTTGTATGTCAATCAATACTCGTTGCTTTTCAAAGATTTACTATTCTAGTGTCTAGCTTGAATAGCGACAAAATGGTTTGCATTCATGCGAACAGACGGACATTGCATGCAACCAATAAACTCATTTCACATTCGTAAATAGGTATAGGTATAGAAAATGCATATGGAAAGATCGTATACACTGCTCATTATCAAGATAGCCCACTCTTCGCAATTTTCGTAAATGACGAAGATTATTATCTCATTCCAGTTTATTTTTTTTTCTATCAGACAAAACAAACTAAATTATTGGCACAGCAAGGTTTTTAAACTTTATAGTAGTTTCTTTGACATTTTTTTTTTAATTTTTTTTAAAAAAAAAAAAAAAAAAAAAAAAAAAAAAAAAACTAAATAGCATAGCGTATTTATTAAATTAAACAACAAAAATTGTTGTAAAAAGTTTAAATGTAGAATAGTTTTAAAACTAAACAAAATTATTATATATATATATATATATATATTTTATTTTATTTTTTTTTTCAAGTTAATTAAATTTACATGAAAAGATATCTCAAAGTTTTTCATCATTGAACTACAATTTTAAACATTATTTGTGTATATTTATGAACTACAATAAATCGTAAATATCAATGGCTACCCTTTTCAAGTTTGCATTCTCTATGTATCTCTGCAACATTGTGAACTAATCCCTCAATTTGACAGCTGAAATAGTCATCAAAATAGTCTTTACATATGTATATATATTGCATTTTAAATAAATATATATAAATTTATATATACAACAAGCTCAACATAGTCAATTTCTTCTTTATATTTACTCAACGTAAAAATAAGCTCCTATCTGAATGAATTGCAAATTGTCTTAATGCATTTTATGAATTTCAATAAAGTTCTTTTTTCTTGCATCAATTAAATGAGAGTAAAATGAATTTAGTAAAATCTAATTTATAAATATGAAGTTGGTCGTTTATTAGCTTTGCTGCTGCCAATTAGTTTGCAAAATTTGCCAGATGCATCGCCAAACGGTTTTTGTGCATTGCTGGCCAATTTACCAATAACGAAATAATTAAAACAATTAAAATTTCATTTTCAACTATTTCTGCTGCACATTTCCGGTTCACCAGATGTCATTTGCACTTCGGCCACTTGGCCATGTCGAAGTCGTCTCTGGGTCTGGTCAAAGGAATTACACCGATTTAATTTAAAAGTTTACACACTCTGACTTGCTTGAGGGGGCGTGGCTGGCAGTTGGACGGCAGGGGACGTTGCAGAGGCGATAAGCTGGCTTCTGGCTTTGAATGCTGGCAACATGCAGTAAATTAAATTTTTAACTTAATCTATAGAAAACGTTTCCCATTGCCCTGGCTGAGATTTTGATTGCCAGAGAGAGTTGCCTGCCTGCCAAATTGGCAAGTATATTTTGGCATTTTGTTTCATTTTACTTTTAGTCGCAACTAACGCTAAAAGGTAAAAACAGCAAGCGCCCCATTTTAGCTGCTCCTGCTCCTGCTGCTTGTTGTTTCTGTTTTCACGGCAAACTTTTGAGCGCACATTAATTAGAAGCTGCCACGCTTGGCAGACACGCGCTCCTCCGTCGCCAGAAAGTTGGGCCAGTTGGGCCAGGCCCGAAAAGTGCAACATGTACGCACAAAGTTCTTGGTTTGAGTTGCTTTCACAGTTTGAATTTAAGTTTTTATTTTGACTCTCTCTCTCTGCCTCTCTCGCTCTCTATACATAGGGTATATACCTATTGTGTTGCCATAATACGGAGCTATGATACTCATATGTGTGGGTGTCGATCGGCATTAGTTTTGTGCTCTCAGGCTCTATAAATATTCCAGTAGAATGATAACTCAACTGGTGCTCAAAAATATTGGTAAATATTAAATTTAATGAAGATTTTGTTAAACTTCTAGAAGATATATTTTTTATCTATCTAGTTTCTATCTATCTATGCGATAACTTTTCTTTACTTTATGATATATTTATTATAATATATGAAATATGATGATGTAAATATAAACATAGATGCAGTCGAATCCCGAAAGTTAAGTTTTTTTTTTTTCGCGAACAAAGTCTTTTGCTGGGGATAGAATTTTACCCATTTATCACCACTTGACTTTCAGCACTCATTGTCAGTTCATCGGCATCAGCGTAGAGGTCTCAGGACGAATCAATATTCTAGTAAAATATCCCAAATATTCCAAGGAATATTTATAAATCAAGAACAAATATCATTTGCAGGGTATTTCCAAGTCAGGCCCTCTGCATGCTTCCCTTTACCTTATGCTCTCGCCGTTTTCGGCAAATGTTCGGCTAGATGCTTTTAATTAAGGCACCCGACAGCGTCATGGCCCATGCATTTTGGCTAAGCAGCTGCTACGGCGGAGCCCAACGTCTGCCAGTTGCATTATGCTGGCACTTGCCGATGGGCGTTCGCCTCAGTGGCGGCGGCAACAAGGTGTTAACATTTTAAAGTTGCCTTTAATTTTGTTAAAAGCGCAGACAAACATATGCCCGCAGAGATGATGGCGGCTGGCGGATGGCGGACGGCAGGGCTAGCTGAGGAACCGTTATAAATAACGCAATCTTCACGCACGTAATTCAAATGGCAGCTAATGGGCGTCGGTGTGGGCGCTGTTGTTCAGCGCTGCGTCGCGTCTCATTTAGCGCACGTATCCAAATAATGACCCAAAATGATGGCGTTTAATTCAAATGAAGCGTCTGCGCTGATGACCAACATTGCGTCCAGCAAAAAAAAAGAAACGCATGTACTCAAGCTATAGTAATGTGGTAGACGAGCAAATATCCTGTTTTTGAGAGATAAGGATAGTTTAAAATTCTAATCTTAATCTGTGAAAGACGAGTCTGAAACAAATGTCAATCAAAATCTAGAACAAATCTCAATTGTCAATAGAATTTCTAGTGAATTTGATATAAAATTAATTGTGAACAATTAAGAAAGCTCTATTCGAATCTGCTGGACTACGAGAGACCCTGAACCCATCGATCAACTTATAATATAATAATTCTTTGTTTTTTCTGTTTACGCAGGAATTATATAAAATATCGAAATTCTATAAAATACACATAAAGCTATATTTAAAACTTGGCAACTCTACCTCTAAGGATGTAGGAGATATAATTCTTTAACTTACTCTCGATCAGCTTTTTAATCGATAATAACAAAACGGGATTTGTTGTCGATTTTCGGAAACACACTTGATCTGCGCAGGATATAGGCGGATCTAAGAAAACCAATTCCAAGTCCTTAGCTCTTATATCTCTTGAGAATAAAGTCTTCGTCGTCCTGATCATGTGTACATATACTTAATGGACTCTGCCATGCGTCTTTCTGCCTGTTACACACATTTAACAAAGCCAATATAACCTGATTTAACATTTTCAATGGATTTAGGGTATAAATATGCTCAGATATACCCTACTCTACTCATCCTTCGCAGGATATACAAAGCTGCGTGAGCTTTGTAAATAAAATGGAATGAAATGAAATGTTTTATCAACGTGCCAAGCGCACTAAACAGCATTGCCCGCCTGTCGGCCGACCAGGCCACTCTCTGAATGATGGCCCTTTGACCACGTGAATGCTGTGTGGGTAGATGGGGGTTGGGGGATGGTACAACAAATAGAGGGTGCATGCAGCGGTTCGAGCTACGCTTATTATCGCTGTGCCCTCCCGCTCCCATGTGATATTTGTTGTTGTAATTGTTTTGTTGTCGTAAATGCGAAGATAGATTGCAATTGCCACAGGCCATTACCAATGGAAATTACGCACAATGCGAGAACAAACCAAATACGAGTGGGCATAGAAAGAACTGCCCGCCGTGGACGGCAGCCAGCAGCTAGCAGCAGCGGGCAGCACTCGCTTCAAAATGCTTGTCATTAAATTAAAAATAAACGACAATATTTTATGCGCCTATAAATATGCAACGCACAAAATGTTACGGAAAGCGAGCATCTGCTATTTTATTCGTTGTTGTTGTTGTTGCTGTTGCTTTTGTTGTAGTTGCTTGAATTGTTGTTTTTATGTCTTCTTTATGTGTAAGGCATCGTTAGAGTTAAAGTTTGCTGCCCGCATCTGTCTCAGACACAGGTGTGACCATGGCCAGAGATTGAGCGCCACAGAGAAATAAATGAATGTATGTATGTGCGCGTGTGTGTGTGTGTGTGCGAGTGATTTGCTAGAGTCCTGCCCATTCCAACACAAACCATAAATTGTAAAAACAAAACAAGAGCTATTTCCTAATCTCTCGATTTGAATAAAATATTTATTATAAAATTTCACTTGGCTATGAAGGATTTGGCCAACGTTCTTCTGGCCATCAATTTATTTCGAATATTCAAATAAAATATTCGACTCTAGCCTATTTTGTATAATATTGTGAGTGTGCATTTATTTTAATAGATTATTGTTAGGATTTATGTTTTTCATTGAGATTTCTCTTGCATTTTGCTGAAATTTAAATATTTAGCTTCTAAGTTCACTAAGTAGATAAATATGTAAAAAAAATTTTTTAAAAAATGTTTATAAAATAAAATAAAATGTATAAAAATATATATGACTTGACTATGGTATATTTGAGTATTATATATATAGTAATACATATATGTATATTGCCAATTTGTGTATTTGCCAATTTGTTTATTTTTTTTTTATAAAATTCTATAGTTTACTTCGTGACAGTATAATTAGTGTCTAGCATTAACAATTTAGTTAGTCTGTTAGACGTTATACATACATAAATATATACATATTTACATATAAATATCTAGACTTATTTCATTCCTCTTCTCTTCAGCTCTAAGTTACATACTTCAAATACTTCAAATCATTGTAGTAATATTTTTCTCTTGAAAATGGGAACTCAGGACATATCGGTATTGTTAATTGTATGTAACAGACAAAGGAAGGCGTGGCAGACCCCATAAAGTTTATATATTTATATATATATCGTTGGCAACAGCTGAATCCATTCATTCCGACGTCTGTCCTTTTGAAACGCGGCGATCTTAGAAGCTAAATCAGCTAGTTTTTCTTCTTCTTCTTCTTCTCTTGTTATTGATAGCTTGATTAGCTACGAGGTCAATCTCAGTCCACAGCTAATAAGTTTTGCCTATATGGCACTCAGTTGCTCCAAAGCCAGTCAGCGCTGTAGCAAAATATTTCGAATCTCAAATTGTTAGATTTTCATATATTATATACACATTCATATACAAACGCTCTACTACATTGACCTTAAGGTTTCTTAGCCACTTAATCATATTTATTAACAGAAATAACATATTTATAACAATTTTTTTTTTTTTTAATTTTTAAACTCTTTATTTAACTTTGTTATCTGAATTATAAAAATTTGACTACTTATTAAAACTTGAATTTTTTAAAATGATTTTACAGTTAACATATTGTGCTGAATTAGTTACGTATTTGAATTTTAAAAATTATTTGACCTATTTTTCTTTATTTCATTACTCTATAGTATTTATTAGACTTAGCAAAAATTTAGCGTAATATCATTGAAATAGAAAATTTGCTTATTTAACTTATTTAGGAACTTTCTATTAGCAAAAATCAATATTTATAAATATTTATTTATAAATATGCATAAGAAAACTTTATTAAACAATTTAAACATATAAATGGATAAGTGCGAAGGATTTCAAGTCTTCTCATTCTACAACCTTAGACTTATCGATCTTATGTAAAATTAAGTTTTGGCTTTTAGAATACGATCCTACGTTGGGCTAACGTCTGGATTGGCATATTTTAAGTAATCAGGCTGCAGTTCGTGTCTTTTCGTAAGCCGGAGCTGTCTCCATTGGAGCTATCTCCAGCTTGGCATCCTCGAATTCGCTCCCCGCCTCGCTCTTGGTGTCATTGTCATTCCAGGGCTGCGTCTCGGCCGTGCCCCAAATGAGGTAGATGATATTGCCGGCGAATAGCACCGTGGCCGCAATGCTAAACACAATCTGCCACTCGCTGCGCTCCGTGGGATGCTGCACCAACACGCCCACCACAAGGGGCGTGAGCATGGCCACCAAATTGGTGAAGGTGCTGAGAATGCCAGACAGTATGCTGGCATGGACAGGCGATAGATCAATTGTGTTCAGCTCGCTGCCAATTGTCGCCGCACTGCTGACGCCCACGCTGAGCGTGACCAGGGCCAGGGCGAGGGGCTTCTGTGAGGCCTCCACAAAGCCCAGGGCCATCATAATGACAGCCGGTGTCCACAGGGCGATGCTGTTGTAGGTCTTCCGCAGCGCTGTCAAACTGAGCCGACGCCCCTGCAGCAGCACGTCCGCAATGATCAGGTACACATAGCACATGGCCCACATCAGCAGGAAGGGCAGCGCCGAGAAGAACGCGTTGCTGTGCATCTGGAGGCCCAGCACGCCGTTCAGGTAGGCGGGCAGCTCCGTCTGCATCGTGGCCAGGCCCCACGTGTCCGCGCAGCGGGCGCAGAGCAGCGCATAGAACGGCGGCGATGTGAAGATGCCGCGCCACGGTATGGCCATCTTGCGCTCCCGCCTCAGGCTCCGCTGCAGGTCGCCAATGATGTAGCGCTGCTCGGCACGGCCAATGCAAGGCGCCTCGCTGGCCCGATTGGCCCCAAAGAGCAGCCACAGCATGCACCAGGACAGGCCGACGGCACCGAAGACATAGCTGATGCCCGGCCAGCCCCAGCTGGAGCTGGCCAGCATGCCGGCTGCGTACATGGCCAGGACGTTGCCGCAATCGAAGCCCGTGTAGGCGAAGGCGCCTAGGCGCGTGCGCTCCACCACTGGCGCCCAGTTGGCCAGATGCTGGTGGATGCAGGGCAGCGTGAGCCCGTGGCAGAGGCCCTGCATCAGGCGTATGGAGCAGTAGGCGCGCCACCCGGCCAAATAGATGCCGTGCGGCGTCAGGGAGCTCAGCAAGGCCGATCCGAAGCTGCCCAGGAAGAGCACCAGCTTGACGCCGAAACGTTTGCATAGGTAGCCGCCGGCAAACTGGGTCAGCGCCGAGCCCCAGTAGAAGCTGGACAGGACGTAGGATTTCTCTGGCTCCGTCCAGTTGTAGTGCTGCGAGTGTAAATGGCACAGTTCTTATTTGGGGGCATTGTGCATCTTAGAGGAGGCGTGGCACTTACGGGTACATCAACATTCACGGACGTGGCATTTGTCATGGCCACCACGGCCACGCCCACATTGAGCTGCAGTGTGGTATTAACGACCAGGCCCAGGAACAGCAGCAAAGCCTGCAGATGACGCAGTCCAAGGCGAGGCACTGAAATGCAAATTAGACACTGAAATCCATGCCCTCTATTTCCATTTCCACATCCATTTCCCCTTTCGGGCAACACCCACCTTTCTCCAGGTCCACATCCGTGTCGGTCATTCTGCTTGAGCGGCTTCGTTGTTGTTCGCAAACTGGGCAAAAGAGAACAAACAAATTCTGGAATCCCCTCAAGTCCAAATGCAACAATTTCTACTTCAGCTTTGCCTCTGCGACTCTCGATTTGTGTTTTTGTCTCACCTACAAAGAGGAAAAGTTAAGCGGCATTAAAAATGGTGTGTAGAGCAAGTAAAAGTGCTAAAGTCGATATAGGAGACATACGAGATACGGGGGCTAAGTATCTACTATTTGATATGCAAAAATTATTTGATAATCAAATCTAATATTCGACTAAAGGCATATTTCGATGAATGTATTAATTATATTCGATTTATAATTAATACATTCATCGAAATATGCCTTTAGTCGAATATTAGATTTGATTTGCTAATATCAATTTTAATAAATAATAAAAAAAATATATATATATCAATCAAGCTTCCAGTTCCATCGAAATATCATCTTTATTGCTCACAAATAATTTTAAAAAATGATCGAAACTTTTTTATTGGAAATAAATTAATTGAAAAGTGAATCAATAAAAGCAATTATTAATATTACAATATATTGTAAAATCTATTTATATTTTAAATGAACAAATTGCAGCAAGTATCAATCAGCTAGCTGGACTAGCTATATCACTTATGGGCTCTGTTCCGCCTTCTACCTCTACCAGAAATTTACTCACAACTAAACTTTTCTCTCAGCTTGATTCACACAATTTCAATCACATTGTTTCGTACAATAAAGCGAGCTTTCACAAAAACTCTAATGAGTTGACAAAAGCTTAAAAACTCATTGCCATAAATAATTCATGTGAGCAATAAAAAGGCCAACTCATTAGTCGAGCAATTATCGCGTAATAATTGATATATTTTACTTGATATATAGAGGGCAATATATTTTGATAGCTTCGCGATTATTTTACGGCTTCACACAAAATAAACTAGTTTTATATTGAATAATATATTTTTTCTTTTTTTTTATTATTTTATTCATTTCTATTGTAATAGTTTGCTAATTTTTGTGCTAATAAAAATGACTTTGTATTTACAAAATTGTATTTCAAGAGTTCAGCAATTAGCGAATGATCATATTTGTCAAAGAAAAGTAGAATAAATTGTAGGAAGTGGATAAATATATGAGCTCAAATAAATAAAAATAAATAAATAGTTCTTAAAGTAATTTTGAAAACAAGAAAAAAAAAATAATAATAATAATAATCATTTAAACTTAATAATAATAATAATTATATTTCTCAAAATTATTTTAGGTATTTCTATAACATATATTTCTGCAATCAACCATAATATTATATATATATATATACAAATATTAGGTTGAATTATTTATATAAAGCAGATCTCAAACGAAAAATTGCAAATTTACCAACAAAATTTTAATAAGAACAAAAATTTAATATATAGGCCAAAAATGTTTTTTCTTGAATAGACATAATTTCTTTAGTGAATATTGCAAAGAAAAAAAATTAATTTAATAAATAAAACAATATAAACAGAAAGCATTTTGAAGGTGAATAGAGATTCTCTATTAGAGACGAAATAAAATAGACATTAATATAAATAGATAATTATATATTTTTATATACATGTGAGTATAGTTTTTTTTTAAATAATTTTATACATTTTTTTTAGGGGAATAAAAACCCCATTAAATCCACGCTATCAAGTTGCTCCTGCGCTGAACCATTTGTTTACAGCAGAAGGAACGGGATTGAAAATTGAAACTTGACCAGGGAATTAGCAGTGGCACAAAGTTTTATTTGTTTGTTTTTGGTTTTGTTTTTGTTTTTCTTGCATTGTTTCGACGATTGTTTTGTGTGTTTGTGTGTCTGTGTGTCTGTGGGGCTCTTTGGCTGTGCTCAAAAATTTGGTTGACAATATCAATGAAAAGCAGGACAGAACTTTATAGTTGGTCTATAGCGACTGCGTGATACTTGTTCATGCTAAAACTAAATTCGAACTTTTTTTGCGAAAAATTGATGAGTGAAGTTATTCCACCCGCTAACGTTAATAATCTAATAAAAATATCTAGATATATTATTATTAATATTTATATTTCGTTTGATCAATTCATAGAGATTGTTATGTGATTGTTGTAATTGTAAGATTGGAATGTTCCCATATAACCTTAAAATTTTTATATGGGAATGGTTCAACAGAACAAGAATAAAGTCGATCATGCTGTAGGAGATGGAGTAATACTCAACTTGTCATTGTTTCCCAGGCAATATACCTAATATATAGATTATAATACGGAGTAATACCCAACTTGTCATTGTTTCCCAGGCAATATACATAATATATAGACTACAATACCTCCAGTATTACATTTAATAGCATAGATCTATTTAATAGATACACATTAACATAATTTAGTTCAAGCAAGTAGTCGAAAAGCCAATACACTCTCTTTGATTTTTGCCAACGGGTAGCGAAAATAATAAAAATGCCTGTATATACACAGTTGAATCTGTGTTGCTAACAATATACTTTTGGTGCCATTGACAGTCGCACACACGCACACGCACACGCACGCATACATGCACACACCGAAATTTGCAATCCAAACCATGCGTCTGTGTCTTTTTCAGTGCCAGCCATCTCTATACGAATTTTGTTGTTGTTGATTTCGCATGCTTTTTCAATTGTTCGAAAAGCTGCCAATACGAATCGGACAACGTGCTTTAGTTGTGGTGCTGACAGAGGAAGGGTTGGGTGGGGTGGGGTGGGCGTCTCTGATCTGGCGCTTACAGCCTACTAATGCAGCTATAAAGCAAATAGTAACAAAAACAACAACAACAACTAGCAACAATGCAATGGCTGCAGCATATTCGAACATATTTTTGGGTCCCATGCAAATATTTGCACATTCGAATTTTTGTTTACATTTTAGTGCAAATTTCGCAAATTACTTGCTTGACAGTCTGGCAACCCCTACGCGCACCACAACCCCCCACCGTCCAACCCCTCCACCCACAATTGAGCAGCATATCATGCAGTCGCTATGTGTGCTAATATATACATAATATATAATATATATTATTTTCCTTCGTTTTTATTTGGTTTTTGTTTTACATTTAATTTAAGTAAATTTGTGACATGTGCCGCGCATTAGGCCAGTGGCGTCGCCAACAGGGTTTCAGCCAATTACAAATTACGGACAGTTAGTGTTTTAAAAGTGTCAGCATTAGTTATGTATAATTTTTTCTATGTGCTTGGTTACGACCCCTTTCCTTCCACGCCACTGTGCACTGGGTCTATATTAATGTCTAGCAGTCGGCTTGCATTTATTAAAAACAAATAGACAACACACATATCTGACACTCTCACACCCACAACTAGACACACACACACATGCACATATGTTAACACTGCATGCAAATACATTTATGCATTTAGTGTTATTTTAATTTAAAATATCTGCCGATTTATTGTGAGAATTTTATAAAGCTTTTAGGTCGCAACGCAGCTACAACAATCGAAAGACTCTATTTATACACATACATGTGTGTATACATATGTATATGCAAACACATGTGTATGTGTGTATTTATGGATGCAACAGATATGATGAAATGAATCGAAGCAAAGCTTAACCGAAAACTCTCCGAGTGGATGGGATTCTTATTGGAACATAGCAATAGTTACCCGAATTTCCAATTGGACTTTGTACTTTTGTTTACACGCTCATTTTTCGGGGGGTATACTCTTCGCACAGTGTATTCTATTAATATCCAATTTTAGTACTTTTTACAATTTTGTTATTTTTTCCGACTAATTTCTCGCCTTTTTTTGCTTATTTTGTTCCGTTTAATCGTTTAGCGCGTCCGTCAACTGCGCTTTGTTTATGCAAATAACTTTTAGACGTTCGCTGCCAACCAATTTAAATCTCGCTTAATAAAGTTCTATCCCCGCTGCCTGTTTTGCTCTGCTCCTAAAGTGAATGGCGAATGGCATGGAAATGTTTTGTGGAAATCTAAAAAAGAACAGATCAGGCAGCGCTTGGCTTGAGCGCGTATCGTTTGGTAAATGTATTCAATACATTGCTTGGTGCTTCAATAAATTTAAAATATTTTCTTGTGGCTTTAATTGGAATTGATTGATCGGTTTTACCATCATGAGAAACTTGTCCAAAATTCACATTTAACCCCCTTTTGGCTTATTTTAAAAGTGAACGCTGCGTGTGCATACTGTCGAAAGCTGGCTGCTGCAACAGTTTCAGCGGAACAGCTGATCGTTGCAGATTTCTGTATACCATCTGTTGCTAACATGTTCTGAAAATCAACAGGTTAGATTATTGAAGTCGATATCGATAAGAAGTACGTTAACAAACTGTTCTGTGTACTGTCGACAGTTTTCTTGTGGAAAACATGCGTTTTCTTAAAGCTGCTTTGAATATGTTAACAAGTTGCATTTAATAAATTTATAGTTAATAAAAATGTGACGTTTAAGTATATTATATATTTTGCATTAACATAAGGCGTTGTCTATCGACTGCAAATCTAAACATATTTTTAACAGACGATCCAGATGGCGGTTAAATTTAAGCGCAATCATTAAACGGCGATTTTCGTTTTTTCTGCTACTTGACAAAGTGAGAGCTGTAAAACTAATTCTAATTTGTAGCTGTATTGAGTTAGATTGCAATTTCGAGAGTATTTTAAGTCATTTTGGTAGTTTTCTTATTGATCGCTGTTAATAGCAGAGCAGAAAAGAAATATGTTACTGCCTCTGTTATGTTATTCATTCGTCGGCGTTCTCTCTTTGGCGTCGTGCGATCTGCAATTCTCTCATTTACTGTTAATGTTGTTGTACGTACACATGTTTGCGGACGGCGAAATAAATTCAAAATTTACGAGTTTTAACTTTTAGACTTAGTTTGTGCGAAAGCAGCGTGCCTTAGAGCAATAAATGCCATTAAATTTCGGTTTTTAAAAAGGAAATAGCAACCGCGTACAAAATCGAATTGAAATATTTACATTGTGGCGACAAAACGATCGCAAAAGACGCGCAAGCAAATAAACAAATTTGCGGCCGTCATCTCGTCGTGTGTGTAAGTGTATGAATGTGTATGGATGGCTGTATTCGTTGCGTGTGATTCAATTGTTTAAGCAAACAGCAACGGCCACTGGGCAATTTTTTCAAAATCATTTAATTGCATTAACAACAACAACAACAACAGTAACCAACCAACAACCAAGTGAGCAGCTGCCCAAAAAAGAAAAGAAAAAGTAAAATATAGAAAAGGAAAAAATGCCGCCAAATGACGCGACGTCATAAAATAGCGATCCAATAGTAAAAAAGAAAAATAATATATATTACAAATATATACAGAAACGAGAAAATCAATTAAATTTGCTTCTTATGTCAGTTTTGGTCACACAGTTTCGTTTGATGTCTGATTAAAAAAATTTCGTGCATTTGTTCTCGTCTTGTCTTTTTGGTTTTGTTTTATTTTTAAGCTTTTTCGTGTATCCTTTTAACATACAATTCGCGCGTGTTGTGCGTTGTCCTCGTCTGGTCACACTCGCTTATCTGTCCTCGCGTCGCTGTTAACGAAGAAGCTGAAGTAGCGAAGTGAACACGCGCGTAATTCTCACATCCTCACACCCCACCTCTTTTCCCCTTTTTTGTGTTTGTGACATTTTTGGCATTCTTATTGCATTCCACGTGTGGTTCGTGTTTTTGTTTGTCCCGTCTCGAATATCGTCTCGTAAGTGCTTTTTGCCGCCGCCAAAATTCGAATTGTTTGCTAATGTTTTCATTGGTGTAATTTTCCTACAATTCTCTGTGCTTTGCCCTTTTCTAGTGATCCATTCTATAAATTTTCTACGTTTCATTTTAATGAACGTGCTAAAAAAGTTATTGTGAAAAAGACAACAGAAAAGAAAAACTAAACTTCAAAAAATCAGTTGTCAAATTTAACGGATTCAAATTCGACAACGAGAACATCCACAACATTTGACCCGTTGTTTTGTAAGTTTATTTAATTAATTTTGTTGATTTTTTATTTAAATTTTATAATTTATATTAGTTATAACACTAAGGTTTTTCTTATCACTGTTATCTCATCTAATTTTACCTACTTGTACATGCATCCAAAACTCTACCTAAACATATCTTTGTGTTTGTATATATGTACATATGCACACAAACTCACACAACATACGCATTTACATACATTATACCTGTTGCCCTCTTGTCTACCATCTCTACCATGTCCGTCTGTCTCGCTTGCACATGCTGGCATATTTGAACATTCATTGTCAACGGTTATTTCATGATTGCGCTTTGTTGTCTTCATTTTAGCTCTTGCCTGCCTTGTTAGTTTGCTTTGTTGCTTGTCGCGCAGTTGCGTTCACTTACATGCAAACAAATACTGGCGTCTGAATATAAGTATGTATGTATGTTTGCGCATGTATTTTCTTATTGTACATTCCAACCACCATTTCATTTTGGCTTACCTCACTTCACCTTGGCTGAGCCCAGCTCAGCTCATCTTTAATCGTATTTCGGCTACACTATGCCCTTATTGGCAACGCCGCCTTTAACGTTGCTCTTGTCTGCTCTGTTTTTGATTTTCGCCGCTCTGGCAGCGCTACGCTGTCGTTTTCATTTGCTCAACTTCATGGGCAGCGCTTCCTTTTTGCATAATTTCGCTGATTCATCGCAACGCTCAAAATTTAACGTTCTTTTTTTTCGCTTTTTGTTTTTGTTTTCATATTTTGGTTCGGTAGCAATCTGTCTGTGTTTCTCGGTCGCGTTTTTGGTTTTGACCACAGGCGAACGACATATAAGTACACACAATAACTTGATAGTGTTGTTGGTGCTTTTTGTTTGTTGCGTTGACAGTCAGTTTAACATTTTCGCTCAAGCGTAATGGAGCTTTTTGTCGGGGTCAGCTTTTAGCGTCCTAACCTCAATATTTGAATTTGATCAATGAGTTTTCTGACTCTTATTAACACCAATTAAATGCAATATCTAATCTTTCACTTAAACACTTTAAAGTATTAAATATAAAAATAATCAATTTTAATAAATTTTTTAAAAATTCAATTTGTTGTATATATTTGTAGATATACTTTGAAAACGTAATTTTTTTTTTGCACACACTAAACACTATATAGTTACATACTTAGTGCAACAAGAGCCGTTATTTTCTTTAAAGCTCATTTAACCCACCTATGCAGCTGTATTGTCCAGCTGTAATAACAAGAACAACAACAATAATAGCAGTGGCAACAACAAAAACAACAACAACAGCAGCAGAAAAATTAACTACTCAACGTCGCGTAATTTGCAAACAAAAGTCATTAAAATATCAAATTAGCGTCTGGCGTTGAGATTTAGTCAAGTTTCCCAATGATGATGTTGACGCCAGTTGTGCCTCGATGACTGTAAACTGAACGACTGACTATGAAATAACTGAGAATGTCTGGAAATGTATGCATGTATGTATGTGTGTGTCTATCTGTGTGTGTGTGTGTGTGTTTGGGTAGAAAAATGGAAAGTAAACCCAATGAGGCACCCGCATAAGCTTATTTGCTGATTATATTCTACGTATACATATACAATTATATATTATATATTGTATATGCATATGTATATGTATATAATTGATATTTGTATAAAGTTGGCAGACCGTACGTCACATCTGCTTTAAAACTTTCCAAAACTAACATAGATTTGCAGCCCAAATACATATGGCAGTTTTTTATCTCTATTCTTTATCTTAATATGGAATCCAAAAATAATATATAATTTATTTACCTAATACATTAGTTTCTATGATATCCATTCAGAAATAATGAATGTGACCCCATTAGTAGATAAGTGTAGCTACTGATAGGCGATTCTCTCTCTAGTACAATGATATTCCGCACATATCTTTTTTGGTAATACACTTATCGTATCATGAAGATTTTTCGTCAAATTAGTAAACGTTTTTTAAAATTAAGTTTAATTGTTTTGTTCGATTTTTCTTGTAAATTATTATTAATGAAAGCGCATTAAATATTCGACAACCAAATAGTTATTTTTTTTATCACTTAGCTTATCGGAAAAAAATTGCCGATAACAGAATTGACATGTGCGCACAGTGCGCTCTTCTTCATTGTCTAGGCAGGTGAGCAGAAAGGGAGACGTGGGCATTTTTTCAATGTTTTGCTGTTTTTGCAGTTAATTGAATCAAGCGGGACGGAGAAAGAGAAAGAAAGAGAGAGAGAGAAACCGAGAAAGAGATAGAAGCAGAGAGAGAGAGATAGGGAGAGAAACATGTTTTACCTGGACTGAGTCACACTGGAGCTGTATTGAGTTGAAGGAACCCATTGGTTGCGGGTTGCAAAAAGTATTTCAAGTAAAATTAAAAAAATAAATAAAAATATAAATACAAATAGCTACAACAATAAGATGAACATTATCAACATTGGATTAAAGGCATTTAAAAGCTAATTTATGTTTGGCTACAAACATTTTTGCTTACTTCGTAAAACGCGTAGTTGACTTGTCGATTGAACGATCTCATTCAAAATGCGGCCACACATCTCTTTGCTCTATATTTGGGCACACTCATAAACACGCATGCATAATGAGTAGATAAAGTTATCAGCTTACCAATACCCTATACATAACAGTTATATAGGTTAACTATATGTTAAATACTCTTAGTTTTGCAGTTAGGTATTTGCAAAAGGTATTTAAGATTCTCAATGCAGAGAAAATTTGCAATGGTAATACTTGTGCTTAAAAGTCTTTAATGGAATGAACAGAAGGAAAAACTATCTAGTAAAAAAATGCAAAAAAGGAAATTACAAATTTAAATAAATTCAATATCTCTCTAAAATATATGTATGTTCACTTTTTCCATATTTGCATACAGTTTTTGCTACCCCTTTGAGGTGTTTACAGGGCATACAAATTGTATCTGTATCTGCGCAAAAGTTCTGTGTGAAATACGCTTGCGCGACGGCAAATGCTCGACTTACCCCTCTCTCAAGTTCTACACGAACGGCCGAACGAACGCGTTTAATAAATTATCAAGTTGAATGCCCAGTTTCGAAATTTGACCTTGGGTACAAATTTCGGGTCTCGGGGCTCTACTCTATACGTATACGTACAGTAATTATGTCTGTGTGTGTGTGTGTGTCTGTTTAAATATCTTGTGATTGCTGACTGCGCTTATGTTTTCTTAGCTTGTCTGTAGTTTCTTTGAGCTTTGATGCGTTACGACTGTCGCCCGGCCACAGTCGGTTGCCCATGACTGGGAAGTGAAACTCTATAGCAAGTGCGTAAGTCTTGGGCTTCGCCTAATTAGCGCATCCATACAAATTAACTAACGCACATGCGTAACTTATAGATAAATAGATGGAGATACAGATACATAAATTCAAGCGAATTACGGCGTGTTGTGATTTTCGTTCATTTCGGAAATGATTAATGTGTTGGTCGTTTCTTTTTTTTACTCTTCATATATATGTATAATTTTGTTTCTTTTTTTTACTCTTTGGCTCTAATGTCTGAAATAAATTGCCCTTGCTCTTGGTAGGCAGCCAATTGCAAACCGGTTTTACCATCAAATTTAATGAGAGTTGAGAAACGGGCAAAGAAACAGACCCACAAGAGAGAGAAGGAAATACATTATGCAATGCCTACATATATATTATAGAACATCACCTAAGCTTGTTACCAAGTTGTTAAACATCAAGAAAATATCACACTAGTGCAAAGTCAGGTCTATAAGAAAAACATTTTGTGATTTATAATTACATTTCCTTAATTTTACAGTGTGTAAATTTTTCATGGAACTATCTGTGGTTTTTAATAGTCACTTACTGTGATATCTATATACGATACGTATTTACTAGATTATATTACTTTCGATCCCTCCATGGTGCCATATGTATGAAATCTAAGAATCAATTAGAGTTCGATCTTCTTATAGAGCAAGATCAAAATATTTGATAACTATATTATATATAAATAATATATAAATTACTAAAAGCAGCAGTATTATATTCTTCAAATCTTAAACCTCTGATTTATAAAATTGGATAAAAAAAAAGTCTAAAAGAAAATCTAAACCCACTACCAAATTTTAATAAGAGCTGGTATTGGAATAATTATTACAAATTGTATTATAAAAGAAATATTGTTCAATTATTTTAATTAGTGGTATTAAATTCTTGAATATATAATAATGAATTTGTGAGTTTAGCTCTATATCAAATGCAAAATTTAGATTTATCATATAAATTTTCATAAAACATTTATAGCATTTGCATCAAATTTATAAATCTACCTCTGCTTTTAGTATTTTATTTACATACTAATAGCAGAACTATGAAAATCGAAACCTTTTAAAATTCTGATTCATCATTTGAAATGACAAAATTTTTTACGTTAAAACAATTATGATATGAGTATAAAATCCATTCGAATTCCCGCCTTAAACTTTGATTACATTCACCATAAATTTGATTTCAACGTTTCGCAGTTAAAGCAGCTTTAATAAAAATATATTTTATTGATTTTAGATTTCTTCTGTTTATTTTTGTTGGCCTCACGCAACGGTCGTAAAACATAAAAGCTAATCAGCTCGCGCTGTTGGATTTTTGAAGAAGCATAGTGAATAGTGAATAATATTCACACACATGCCCAGCATCTGTCTGCATAAATATTTATTGATATTTGACATGATCGATCACTCAAATAGAGAGAGAGAGAGAGTGAGAGGTGACGGTGAGGGTGAGCGTGGGTTGGGATAGTGTTAAATGCTTTTGGGCTCGTTGATGAGCCAATTTGTTGAGCTGTTGAAATATGCAAATGAGACATGTCCTGTTGCTGCCTCTGCCGCTGCCGCAGCCTCTGCCTCTGCCTCTGCTGTGTAGTCGATGATGTGGCCTGTCATATTGGGCGTCATTTTGTGGCTAGAAATATGTGGCGTTACGCTTTCGTGTTGATTTGTATAATAATCATACACATTCAGTCAGCTAGCCGAAGGTGGAAGGGTGCAAAGTCGGCTCCCCCTGAACAGACTGTTGTTGTTTGTTGCTTTTGGTTTGGTCAGTGCGTTGAGGTCTTTCGTTCTCACCTATTTGGAATTGCGGTGCTTTGCTTTTATCACCACGCACGTAAATGTCAGGCATAAGCCCCTCGGTTTTAAAATATCACAAGGAATTTCTGTTCATTTCACTCCCTCTGTGTGGTGTGTGTGTGTGCGTATTTGATTGATAAGAAAACGATGCGACAGCTGTTCGGAAAAATGCCGGCTAACTGTTTCTAATACTCTTGTTGATATGGGGCATATTTATGTGGGGTATATTTATGTTTCTGTTTAGGTTTTTTAATTGACACGTTAAAAGTGTTTTCTGTTTATAGACTGGGGAAAATTACGGGAAACTTATTTTTGTCATCGTAGCCAGAAAATGTGTTTTCAATATAGCTGTAGTATATTATATTTATAAATATATATGCTCTGGAGCATCTATTTCAAATGTTAAAATTTGAATTGCCAAAAGTGAACATATCTATTGAAAGGGTATATGGGTGTCGGGGTTTACATTTAAGTGCGCGTACCTACTTTATTTTTCTTCTTCTTCAATCTAACCCGAAAAGGGGCTGCAGTTGCAGACCCTAGCGGAATAATCTGAATGCGTAATTAGGGTTGCATTTGTCCGGTTTCCTAGTGCTTAAAGACGTTGCTAAATTGCCCTAAACCGATTCTCAGTGGTGCAGCGTCTATCACATATTGAGTACCCCTAAAGTCTAGGCTGGTTTTTCTTTAGAGTTTGTGTTGATATTTTCTCTACCCTTAACTCATATAATTTATTTTTCAAGCAATATATTCAAATTTATTATAAGTCATATGCTCTTCTAATTTCTATTATTGTTAAATGTTCTTTATATATATATATTTAATAAATACTCATCATTAAAAAATGTGTGAGTGGCATGTTAAAGCATTTAGCACCTATTAATATTGTATAGACCTATGTATATCTGTATCCATATATAAAATTTATCATTTATTACTATTATCCCATGCAAATTGATATAATACCTATATAAAAACTGGTATAACACTGTTCTATTAACTATATAAAAACCATAAATATTTATTTTGTAACAACCTTATTCTATATATACTATATTGTGTACTCGTGTGTATCAATTGAACCCAACTCTTTCACACACTTTGACTCTATTGTTCTGTTTATACGCTCAACTGTAAACCACACAACCACTAAATTAAATGCGATGATCAAACAAATAAACTGCATAAAAACAATCATAAAAAAAGAATAAAAACAAAAATGAAATAGCATTTAATAAATATAAAATACATTTCCTCTCCCGCACAAACACATCTATTTACCATACCTATACATATATGTATATATATATGAAGCTAAATCAAATAGCTATGAAATGTATATATAAACAAAATAAAAAAAAAAAAACTATTTATATATATGTTTATATATTTATATATTTATTCTATTTTATGCGCTTGTTGTGCTGTGAATTTTGTTCTATTTTTTTGTTTCACACTCTCCAGCTCTCCACCCTCTCTCCCTCTCTCTCTCTCTCTCTCTCTCTCTACCTCACTCTTTTTTGTGTACCTTGCTCTTTCTAACTGCCTTTCATTCTCCCGCACCATATTCCATCGCTGTGCTTGTTATTTTGAAATGTTTTCTAAACATTGATACAGCAATTTTTTATGACACTTTCACAATAAATTATTGGTTCCACCTTTATAAATTTATATGTGTATATATATATATGACATGCATATCTTCTGTCCCTTTTTCTCGAAGCATCAAATGTGCATTCGCCTACGCTGCAACACACACTTCTACAACACACACACACAAACACACCATTATCAGTATATAAATATACAATTTATTTAACCCAAATCTGTTGCATTCAAGCGATTTCTGTCCTTTAAACTGTCTTAATAACTTTTTTTGACTACTGATATTCTGTAATATATTAAATATTTTCTATCTATATCTTACAAATATTCCATATTTCTCATATTTAATGTTTCTCTGGCAGTCAATAGTTTTACCATATACCTCTATCTTTGTATTTCTTAGTCTTGTCTTTGTCTCTCTCTCGCTCTCTCTCTCTCTCTCTCTCTCTCTCTCTCTCTCTCTCTCTGTCTCTCTCGCTTTATCTTTCTCTCTCTTTCTATTTTCATGTATCTGTCTGTTTGTCTTACTTCAGCTTACTCCCTCTTTCTTCACACTATCTCTCTTTCACGCTCTCTCTCTCTCTCTCTCTCTCTCTCTCTCTTTCTATCTCTGTGTCCCTGTCTTTCATCCCCTCTCTATTTCTATCTCTTTCCGAGCTTATCTGCGCTTTTGCTTACCACATTTTTCAATATATCCAATATATATTTCCCCCAATTTTTCCGAAATACTGTTGTTTATAATAATGAAAGCAAAAACCATATACAAAAACTTGGTGTCTCATATATCGAAATTGTTTTGTTCTCTTTCGATTCTTACAGGCGCCCGCCCCCCTCACATCACGTTCGTGTATCGTGTGCAGTGTTTAGCCCCCCATACAAAAAGCCAACAGCGCATAAAATATACACAACACAACAGTCAAAAATTAAAATAAATTATAAATAATAATCAGAAGCAAAATAAACAAAAGGAAACCCATGAGCAGCAGCATCAGAAGCAGAAGCAGCAGCCGAACCCCGTTTGCAATTAATTCGATCAAAAGTAATTCAACATCTCGGCCAATTAAATTTGGTTTATTTGAAGTGAAATCGTTTTCAGTGTCAGTTCGCTCTTAATTATCGCCGAACTGTGCGTTCTCTATAAATATACCAATTGTGGTCGAAATAGACGCCACATATAAATACAAATCCGCATATCTATATCTATCTATAGAATAAACTCAACTTGTTGCGTGGCGTGTGATTTTTGTTGTTGTTGTATTTCAATATAATTTTCTTGTTTTATGCGAGTGCGTGTGTTAGAGAGTGTGTGTGTGTGCTGTGTTAAGTTTATTGTTTCCTAATTTTGTCTGAGTGTATTTAAGTGCGCTCCTTTGCATATGGCGCAATTACTTCCAATTGCTTTTATACACAATAAGTAGTTTTCTGTTATCGCGGCATATGAACAAAAAAAACAAAATCAAAAACAAAATCAGAGAAGTAGGAGCAACACAAAAAATCTAAAACATTCATCGACAAACGCTGCTAGACGAACGCGCCAGCCAACAAAGCCGGCTCACATGTGTGGGTTTCTTTAAAGTGGGTGAGTAATCAGCAAACCCAAAACTTGATTTCATATTATTCATAAATTTTTAGCAACTGATGATGATAAACCACATATACCTCATATAACCAACAATCAATTGAAGTCATCTCTAGTTTATACACGCATTTATACACACACACACACACAGACACAGAGAGAGCTACACAAGCAAACACGCGCTCACACACGCAGTACATATAAATGTGTGATAAATTCATTCATGCATTTGACTTTGACAATAAGTCAAATACAAATATACATACATACATATATATGTATATATATGTATGCCTTTAGCGCTGCCCCAGTGCAGTCATTTATGATTAATATGCCCTTTTCATTTGATATTAAAAAATTATAATGCCGAATATTCATGCAACATCTTTCATTCTTAATTGTTGATTATTGTGTAATCCATTGAAAAGGGGAAATCAGGGCGTGATGTTTCAGTGAAAATGTATGTAATAACCGAAACAAGGCTTGGCAGACCCCATAAAGTATGTACAGTATATGTGCTGTTCATCCCGTTTCCCTATTATCGATAATAATCGATTATTCAATTTCGATATACTATATTATAAAATAAATTGCATCCCATACTCAGGGGATCTTGTAGTCGAGCAGTCTCGATTAGAGAGCACTCCTATTATTATTATTTCTTTTGAATAAAAGTAAATTTTAATATGTTACATTTTAAGTATATTTTTTTCCATAATTAAATGTTTCACAATCTATTCAGAATCTTGCAAGAGAAGTTTGATTGTGTCATATAAAATATACATAATTAAATACTTCACAACCAAAGTTAAGTTGCAGCTATTTTCAAATCCCCTTTGAATGTAATATCTACCTCTAACTAAAGTTCTATGCGACTGTCGCCTTTATTTATGCAGAAAGTACAAAGTTTTTACCATTCAGTATAAAGTTTTGCGGTAAATATGATTCATATTATTTGTCTGTATGTAATAGTTGAACATAATAAAATATGTTTGGAAACTAAAATACATTTAATTTTAGGATTAGAAAACCTAATGAAAAGGTTACTTGTGGGAAGTTATATTAAAAAAAAAACAAACAAACAAATAAAACTATATAATATAAATATGGATAAAATGAAAGCTGTCGAATGTCAGTATAAAAATGTAATTCAGCAATATAATATAGTTATAGTTAAATAATATAGTTATAGTTAAGAGAGTTAGTTTGTGTTGCTATGACAGATGAGTTTAAGGAAACTTTGAAACAAAATCCCGCAAAGCATTCAGTCTGCGATATTCGATCTACGATATACGATATAGATATCTTTAGATAAAGATATATGTATCTTGCACATATTTTAAGACTTGTTTTGATTGCCTTTTGCCATATGTGCTCAGACGTTGGCTCTGCCGGGGTGTTTATTTTTACATGCCATGTGGCCAGTCTTACTCCTTTAGTTTCCTTTTGTTTGCATATCCACAGACATTATTTAGTCGCTGTCGGCAACCGCCTTTGCATGCTAAATAGATTTTCGTAGCCAAGTTCGCCAGCGTGTGTGGTTCAGGGTGCTGTGGCTCAGTGGTTGTCATTGTCGTCGTTTCGCTGAATGCCAAGAAACGGCTAAACTCACTTAGCGTAACGCAAGCACGCACCATCATAATCATTATAGAATGGACAGCGGAAGGCGAAAAGTTTAGCTCTGCTTGGCAATCTTAGCGGGCAACACCTGTTGTCAATTGCAGTTGCCGTTGATAGAGTTGAGGCATGCATTTGCAATTGAGTTTTGCTTGGGATGTGAAATAAAGCAGGAGATTTCCTGAATAGAAAGATCTAAAGACATTTGCCGAGATTTCAGTGAGCTTCTGCTCTGTAATTAAAAATTGCTCTAGCGATATTTTGAAAGAAATAGCCAAGTGAATTTTGTTTTGAACTATTACAAATTTATATACTCAACATTTAAAGCGAATTTTTTCAGCTGTGTTTACATTTCTATGAAATGACGAATTCATATGCTTTGGCATTATGTTTCGTTTCGTTTCGTTTCTATTTCCAATGCAAGAGAAGCCTTTGTCTCGTTCGCTTGGATTTCATAATTAAACTAAACAATATGCATAATTATATATTTATTTAGCGTTGTCTATTTGCGAGCGTGTTACTCCAGCGTTGATTTCTTGCGAAAACTGACGCAAGCGCGCACTGGAAAAATAGAACTGAGCTGAGCTGAACAGCTACAATAACAGTGGAACAACAATTGCAAGACTTATTTAAATAAGCGCTTGTCTGGCTACACAGTTCATCAAATGACAGGTCAGCTGTTTTTTGTTGTTGTGGTTTTTTAATTTTTGTTTTGGCCCATTGCCGTTTGGACTTGGGCGAAGGGGCCAAAGCACTGGTTGGTCCCACGCGACTCGCATTTCTGCCCGACGACATATGCACGACCCAAACAACACTAAATGTGCACATGTATGAGTGTGTGTGCTGTCTATTTGAGCACTTGAAACTCCCAGTCTCTCTGGAGTGCCTACCCATCGTATAGTTGCCCGGAACATGAGTCCTATGTCACAATGTTCGTGTTGCGTGCTGCGTTTGCGGCTGGCTCAATGGCCAACTGTAGACTCGTTTAGAGACGGTGCCAGCGCAGCAGTTTTAAGTGCATTCGCACATTAAACATTTCAAATTGTAACCAAAATGTACCAGTCCCAAATTTATGTATAATATATGTGCAGCAGCATGTACTCATTTGTGGATGTTGTAGCACTACATTCTACAAATGTCGCCTGAGCTGTTAGATCATTTGCTTTTCTATTTATTTCAATTGCCTTTAATCGCGTGGGCGCCGCTCATCAGCTGGCCAGCAAATGCTCTTAGCTGCTTGATATGAGTTTTAGACCGCTTTTTGTTGATTATATATGTATATACAGTGCAGCTCAACTAAATAGGTTTAACATTTATTATTAACATTTTATTTATTTTATTTATTTCTTGATATTTAGGTTTTTATTATTAACATTTTATTTATTTATTTTTTATGGTTTCCTATCCGAACATATTCAAATGAGCAAATGAAAACAAATAGTTAAACACTTTCTACATATTCAATGAGACGTTAATTTTTTCATCGTAACTTTTAATATTTGTCTATAATCAAAGCGAATAATCAGAGATGAATTCAATGATATTGCTGTTATTGTATGATATATATTTAAGGCTGTTTTGTAATGGGTAACATTTATTTTTAATATTTTATATAATTATGTCTTGCTCTGCAGTTTATTTTACTGTTTTGATTTATTTATTTATTTATTTTTTCTTAATACTTATTTTTGTTTTATCAATTTTTTCTTATAATGAATTTTTTTTTTTATAAATTATATTTTTTATTGTTTTTTATATATATGAGTTATTTTATTGCTTATAATATTTTTTCTTAAAAATTAAATCCATATTTTTATTTGCATCGTTTTTTGGTATTTAAATTTAATGTTTAATGTAAATGTTTTATTAATGTTATTTTCGTTTATTTATATTATATTAAGACTCCGTTAACATCAGACTGATTAAGCCAGCCACAACTCTGAGTTAAGATTTTTATTGTTGGTATAATTTCATTGTCTGGGATTTTATGCTGTCACAGAAATTGATCAGTGGGTTCATTGCCCTTGAATATTTAATTTCCAAATAGTTTTAGCTTTTGACAGAATTACCTGTCAAATAGAGTCTGTTGTTGTGATCGGACAAAGAGATTCTTAAAATTTCATTTGAGGTTCATACCTGATTTTATTGTTCAATAATCATTAAACCTAAGAGGTAAAGTGCTCCATTCACCTGAGGATAGGGTATTTATACATTTGTATTTTCGTCTAGCACAAGCTGTTAGCAACGCCCGCGCACACGTCTAATTGCTGCTTTATAAATATGGATTGACCATTTGGTCATAAGTATTCAAAACAATTTTCATCGCGCTTTTCTTTTTGCCAACTAGCACCTTCTGAATACATTGGCAAGACAATATAATCAGAACTTCAATTTAACAAATTAGCAGCAGAGGCAGCCGCGAAGAGTAAAGAAAATTGGCCAGTGGCAACACCTGTTGCCGGTCCAAGTTGGCCTGTAAAAATATCATTAAATTTCACTTAAGCAATGCAAGAGCCAAGCCAAACTCCAGACAACAACAGAGCGAGAGGGAGAATAAGAGCGAGAGCGAGAGCGAGAACGAATCACAGGGCGCTGGGTAAGAGGCTGGTTCTGCATTTTCCAGCTAAAGGGCAAGTGCCAAAAAGCAAAAACACCAACAACAACGAAAACAATACCAACAACCAAAAACAGAAACAACAACAACAACAACATGGTTTAGTTTTCTTGTTGTTTTTACCGCGTGCCGCGTGCGGCAACGGCGCGTCGTCGGTATCTTGTTGCTGCACGCCCAGTGCCCGTATCTCCCAGCTGCATCTTTTCGCCATCTGTCGCTGCCACACCTCACTGTACGGCCCCCCCATTGTGGCTAGTTGTCTGTGTGCGTGTGTGTGTGCGTGTGCAAGTTGTTGCACTTTGCGCTTGCGACCCACATTTGTCTTTGGCGTCAGTCGCCGCATGGATTTTCCGAGGATTTTCACCACTTGCGCTTGGCTTGGTGTTTTTGTTTCTTCTTCTTCTTCTTCTGCGTTTTGTTGTATGTTGAGCATTTCCGAGTGCATTCTTCGGACGGATGCACGAGACTGGAATTTGTTTCTTTTGTGCAGTGCATTCAATCTTTATGCGGTCGACATGGTTGTTGCGGTTGTTGTTGTTGTTTTTGGTGGTGTTGGTGTTGCTGTTGTTGTTGCTGAGAGATTTTCCTGGACTTCCTCCACTCAGTGGCACTTTTAAATTAAGTTAAAGTTACTTTTTGCATAATGCAGTGCTTTTTGGTCAAGTACTGGCCCGGTATTGCCTCTCTTCATGTGTTTTCTTTTGGCATGTGCCAAGCGCAGAGCATCCAAGAAATTTCACTGTTCACTCTAGCATTACAAATATGCATTCTGGTTTATTTGTTGCACTCTACTTGTGCCATAGACTAGGCAAACAAAAAGATGTCAGTCGACGGTGTTTGTTACCATACATATACATATTACATATGTTTGTGTGTGTGTGTGTATTTTTGTTAATTTGTTAGCATTCGAGTAATTTTGCAGTAAAAAGCTGATTGTTTTGAAATGAGGGAAAAGTAAAACAGCTTAAATTATCACAAATTAGAGTTTGAGAGTCGTTGCTAAGTTATGCTAAATATTAGTATTAAACCAATTGATAGATTTGCTCTTCTATGCGATTTTCATTAATGCAAGTGCTACTATCAGTCAATACATAGAAGGAGAGAGAGAGAGAGACATAGGCATGGGGATAGAAATAGAGAGAAAGATAGGCATAGAGAAAGTGAGATAGAGAGAGAGAAAGAGAGAGAGAGAGATTTAAAAAAAGAGAGAGATTTAGACAGAGATAGAGAGAGAGAGAGAGAGAGACAAGCACAGACAGATAAAGAGAGAGAGAGAGATAGGAAGATAGAGAGAGAGAAAGATAGGAAGATAGAGAGAGAGAGAGAGAGAGAGAGAGAGTCAGAGGGAGAGAGATAGACAGAGGGAGAGAGAGATAGACAGAGGGAGAGAGAGAGAAAGACAGAGGGAGAAATAGGCAGAGAGAGAGAGAGAGATAGATATATAGAGATAGAGAACAAGATATAAACAGAGAGAGTTAAACAAGAATAAAATGAAAGTAGGTAAATGGAGAGTTGGTTGAATTATCTATATATGATAGAATAATTTAAAAAAAAAATTTAAATATATATGAACTGTCCTAAAAAGAGTGCGAGAGAGATGAGAATTGAAAAAACGGAAATATTACAGAGGAAGAGGGAGAGAGAGTTGAAAGCTGACTTGGCCACAATTTTATGGTCCCAAAAAGAGAGATGAGAATCTAATAAATAGGATAGTAGAGAGAGAGAAAGAAAGATGAAAATAAAAACTAAAAAGATTGTCGAAATGGGCGGTTGGAGACAGAGAGAGACAAGTACTATATATTCACTGTCCCAAATAGTGTATCAAATTTAAGTAGCTAGAAAGAATAATATTTATAATTCAAATCCTAAATTAATTGAAGTGTCAAGATTCGTGTGATTAAATTTTATTTTCTTTTGCATATGGCAAAAATGATGGCAGTTCGTTTGTGCACGATTGGCATTTGATTTGGTGTGAATTCATTTAACTAATGCTTTTTGCCGGCTTACTTGTTTTTATCAAGTTCTCTTTTGCCTGTGGGCACTCTGCCATTTATTTATTTTTATTCGCAATTGAATTTCAATCTAAAATATTTCTATAAAAATATTTGTCGCACACTCGCCTTTGACGGCTCGAATAGCAAATGTACTTTCAACTTGTAGTTGGCGTATCATTTCTTTGCTCTGCTTAAGAGAATTCAATTTAAGTTTCTTTGGCTTGCTCTGTGCTTGATGACTTATGGCCGCATGTCGCTGGGATGGAAAGCACAATGTTGTAGCAACATCGGGCAGCAGCAGCACGCTCATCTGACGGATTGCCAAACATGAAGCGCATCTACAGTCGACACATGTTTTGCAAATAATTGAGATTTCTGGCCCAATGGTATTTCTTTTGCTGCGTTCCTCTTCCTTTTTTTTTTTCTTCTTTTCTTTTTGAGAATATTTCTAATTTGGATTTCATTTGCAGTAGTGACACCACCGAGACCGCTTCAGTTGGGCATGGTGCCAGCAGCCTCTCATCGTGGTTGGCCCTTCTCATATAATATAATATGTATATACATATATTTCTACCTCCATTATATGCGGCTAAGTATCATCTGCTTGTGTAGCAGCTCGTCTCAGCTCTTGGGCTGCGTGTCATGTCATTTGCATTGTTTAACACAATCTATTTTGGGTGGGCCATTCGCACTGATCTGCCGATAGTATCGGACTATGACAGCCAAGTGTCAACGGTCTGTTAGGGCCAGTGGTAATTGCTATGCAAAATCATCAAATATGCTAAACTTGTGCCAAACAGACGCAAAGATTTGGCTAAGCATGAGCAAGATAAATACTTTCTAGCATCTAAGATACTCGAGAGCTGTTAAGTACGCAGTTCATTGTTTATTTTGCTATTGTTGTTGTTGTTGTTGTTGTTATTATTGTTATTGTTGTTGTTGTTGCTGCATGAAGTGCCCGGCTCTTAAGCAGACAATGAACTAACATTGCTTTTGCCGGCCGGCCACATGTGAGCAGCTACAAAGCACATACATATATGATGACATCAGTTGATCAGTTGATGTTAACTTTGGACATACTACTGGACGTACATAAAAGTTGAAGTCAACGTTCAGTTGAGAGCGCTCGTTGTGTGTGTTGTGCCGTTGTCCACGCTGCCGTGCACTGTGGCACAAATCTATGATTGGCTGGAACAAAAACTAGGCTAAACAGACTTGTAGATATTTCATTTGTAATATACCAAAGTATTTCAGTAACTCCCTTAATAATACCCAATTTGTTAAGTATATGCTAAATACAATTTTCCTCCTGCATTTGAATTTTGTTTTATCTAGTGTCTGCTGCTATGCGGGCCACTGTTCGGCCAGCGTCATAAATTGTTATCAATTTCAACTAATAAACTGCACTTAATTTGTGTTGTTGTTTCTATTGTTGTTCCTGTCAAGGGTGCCTCGCTCATTAGGCGGCGTGAATGGACGCGACTGCCGTTAAAATCAATAATAATTTACAGAGATTTTTAACATGCCATATAACGATTTTAGATAACCAACGCAGCGGACAGTGAGAGAGTGCTGCTTGTGTGTGTGTGTGTGTGTTTGTGTGTTGTGGCGTGTGAGTGGGCTTTTTAAAGCTTTTGTGTGCGCTTGGCTTTTTGTTTGTCGGCCCACAATAGGTAAATAACAACAAAGTTATAACAAATTAGATAAGCGGTTTATTAGCGACGATACCGTCATAGCAACAACAGCAACAACAACAACGACAACGACAGCAACATTAGTGGCACAGTGGACGATTATTTGCCACGCTGCACGCAATTTACACCCACGCCCACACACAGACACACGCACACGCACGCTATCAATATTTGAATTGTATATTTGTGTTAGTTAGTTCATATGCAGATCCGATTTTCACAGATTTTCAAATGGTTCATAGAAATCATATAGAAAGAGAGAGAGAGAGAGACAGATAGAGAGAGAGAGAGAGAGAGAGAGAGAGAGAGAGAGA
>NW_022045919.1:101254-159182 GCF_001654015.2 Drosophila navojoa
AGAGAGAGAGAGACAGATAGAGAGAGAGAGAGAGAGAGAGAGAGAGAGAGAGAGAGAGATTGCAAAGTAAAATGCATAAATTGTTTGTTT
The DNA here is from genome assembly GCF_001654015.2 of Drosophila navojoa. Next base: position 101,345 of record NW_022045919.1, read on the forward strand.
TTTTAATTAACTTGTGATTCAGATGTTGAGAATGCCTTTAGGCGGATTTTCCATGTTGCAGAAATAATGAAAATATATGTGTCCCTTTTAAGCTTGCATAAGCTAAGCTATATTTTACATATTCATTTTAGTTGATCACATTTAATTTCTCAATTTTTCTACGACTACAAGTCTCTATTTGCTGATTGGCATTTGGCACTTAAAACATATTTTATATTTTACAAATTGTATTTATTTATTTTTAAAATTTTCCCTTTCTTGATTTGTTTTGCATCAAATCGAAATCCATTATTTATATGAGCGCATGTATTTTAATCAAATATTTATTTACTAACTACTCTTATTCATTAAACTGTTGATTTCCGCTTGTTTTGCTGCTGCTTTTGCTTGCATAAAAATTTCCAATTGGAAACTTTTGTTTATTCTCACGTCCAGACAAACATAAAAAAAAAAAAAAAAATAGAAATCCAATGCAAAAACAAATAGAAATAAATACGAGCATATAAACAAGAGCAGCGCAACTCACATGGATGGCAGCAGCTATAACAACGGAAAGTTGCAGCATTAGAATAGAATATATGTATATGCATAGATAAATATATAGATATATTAGTTGGATAATCCATGCATAAGTGAAGTTCAACAAAATATATTTTTCATTTTTCGTTTTCCTCTCTTTTTTTGTGTTTTTCGTTTTAGGTAAGTTTATGCTCGTTATTGGTGCAAAAAAAGTTCCATAGCATGAACCAAGCTGTAAGTGTTAATTTTCAAATAAATTATTGATTTAGTTTTAAAGTGCTAAGTAGATTTTAAGAGCAACTACTTGAAGTCTATGTGTGAACCATTTGAACTTCAATTGAACAAGAAAAAAAAAAAAAAAGAAACAAAACAAAAAACACTTTGATAACATTTCAGAAAAATGAGCGCATGAACACTTGGAATGCTAAACATTTGAAGAGTATACATGAAATACAGTTTGTTGTCAAATTCCGTATCGAGTCGTTGATGCAGCAGCAACATGTTATTGTTGCTGTTGCTATTGCTGTTGCTGTTGCTGCTACTCAAATATCCTGCATATTTTTCAATTCATTTGGCTTTTGCGAGTATTTGATGATCTCTCATAGACACTTTGAGTATGTCTGTGTGTGTGTGCTTGAATTTATTTTATTTGGTTTGATTTGATTTTCTGCAGCAATTGAATTGCAAATATTTGTGTGCTACGATTTCGCAGCATGCTAAAGATAAATCAAATGAATGCCAATTGTATTCTATTAGTTTGCAAATGAACAGTGAGCTAAGTTTCAATTTGTGTCCATTACGAAGAGGACGCGTGTTCATTAGACCGCCCACGCAACTAACAAGGCCATAAAACAGACATTAAATCTATCTCTTAGATACACTTTGTGTGTGTGTGTGTGTGTGTGTTTGTGTGCATTTCCGCCAAAAAGAGCAACAGCTAGAACCAATCTTTCGCTTTGACTGTCGGTGGCTTTTCGACTCAGCCACGGCCACTTTGGCCATCTTGAAGCTAAAAATAATATTTACGATTTTATTTCATAGTCTCATGTAAGTTTCTTCCTGTTCGTGTCTTCTAGTTGTTGTGTCTGGATAGCAAAGCTGCTAATTAGACGGCTTTGTTGGGAACGACACGACAAGGCGCTGTTTCTTGTCGGTGGTCATAAGTCAATAGTTGGCGACGTTTTAATGGGCTCTCGCCTTGTCTATCTGGGCGCGCTAATGAAAAATTATGAATTTATGCTACGCGTGCACGGCCTTTGGCTTTGGCTTTGGCTTTGGATTTGTCTCTGCATTTGCATATAATTCATATTTACGACGCCACTTGGCCAGAATTTACAAATTAATGTGGCAGCTTTCCGTCAGCAGCGTCCACTTAATGCCAGCGGCATTTGTGCACTTGGCACTTTTACGATCCGGCTTCATGTCTAATGCAACTTTTATTAGTTGTTGTGTGTGTTTGTAAACTAAATGGCTAATGTTTTATTAATTGAATTGTTACATGGACGAAATGTGTGTGCCAGACCCACACCAATTGGAGAGGATGTGGTTAGAACTCGTCTACATGTTGTTGATACTTAAAACAAAAATGTTTGCTGCATAAATAATGTTGGGGTGAATCTAACACTGAATTTTCGACTAAATATTAATTTAGAATTGCATTCAGTTGATTTACTAATTGTCGTTATTGAGTTTGTTAGGCATTAAATATGTAAGGGCAGTGAAATGCTCTTTCACTAATCGATCGAGATTAAATTAAAGTGAACTTTGTGAAAGTCAGGGTGTAAAGGTTTTGTGAAAACGTATGTGACTGGCAAAAGATGGCTAGGAGGGTCAGCAGGATCTGAGTTGATTATGCTTCCGTCTAACCGCTATGATCTTTTAATCCACAAAAGCTAAAGGCTTGAAAGTTATAAAACATTTATTTATACCTTAGGCAGTACGAGTTAATATATTTTTTTTCAACACATACACATATATCAATATCATGAAGGTTTATTTCTAATAGAACTGACTCGATTAAGCATAGCGCCTTACTTTGCTTGAATGCTAGAAAAATAAATAGAAAATCAGCTTTTTTTAAATTAAATACATTATATACTTTCTTCATTACTTGCTTCATTTTAAAAATTCACAAAAACTAATATATCTATGTATGTATACAATATATTATTAGTTGACTTACTTTCATTTAGCTCTTCAACAATTAATCCTATTTCACCTCTTTCCTTATATAATATTTAACAATAAGTTCAACCAGCTCGAAATCAATTAGCAACTCAGCTGACAAGGCGAATGCATTAAAAAACCAATTGAATTGATAAAACTACAAATGTTATGACACTGTTGAATGCTGCCCCATCTGTTCTTAAGTGTGTTAAGCACGACTGATGCAATATCTCTTAGAGCTCTACCAATAAAAGATGCTTTTTATGTATTCCTCTTAAATATGTGTGAATTAATTTGTATTTTTAAAAATAACCGGAAACATAGCTAAAGAATTTTACGCATATAAACAATGCAGAGAAATATCGTTGTTGCTCTTTCTGTTTGATATCGAGCAGCGATTTGTGAATGGCCCACAATAATTTGCCACATTAAAGCGCCCAGATATAGCTTAATCCCGTCCAAGATTTATGCGACAACTATATAAATTGCATATATGTAGAATAGATGCATGTGTATGTGTGCCTGTTTTCATATTTAATAAGAGGGCGCCGTGCGCTATTTGTGAACTGTTAAAATCCGACAGAAAAAACAGCGCCTCTCTCCCACTTTCTATCTCCATCTCTGTCTCGTCTTTCATTATTTTCTTTTACTCACACAAACACAGACATAGCAGCGGCGGCACTTCGTTTATTTTATTAATATAGTAGAGTAAAATAAATGTTATTTGTAGATTCGGTATATTTTATTTGTACACTTGACCACTTGGCGCTCATAAAAAATGGGATTTTAATATTTTATGCACAGACAATATAACATTCACACAGCGGGGCATTTCTTCATATACATATGTACATACATATATTTGCGTGGGTCGTTGGAGCGTGGCCAAGTTATGCACTTTTTTTCGGGCGCCCCAAAAATAAACCGCGACGTAAAAGTTTTCAACAATAAAAATAAACGAAACAAAACAAAAGTGAGAAAAAAATTAACATTTTTGTCTCGCAAAATGTCTATTCCCTCGAAGATAAATTAATAATATATATAAAATTTAATGAAAGTAAATATAAATCAAATCTCCGCGCAACTGGTTGAAAGAAAAACTAAATTTAGTTAAAGCAACAACGAATTCGAAAGATTAATTGCCTTGATTTAATTTATATTATACATTGGGTTATTTATTTTGTTTTGTTTCGAAAGAGAAGTGTTTCATTGAGAAGCCTATAATGCGTTACAAACGTGTTGATCAAATTATAATACCCAGTGCAAGAGCATGGGAGGAACATACATACATATGCATATACGTATGTAAGTATGTATATTTAGTAGGTATATCATAAAATATGGTCTGTGAAACTTAAGAGCGACGTCATGCTAAATTACGAGCATCTATGCGTATAAATTGTAGACAAACACACATATAGTTACACATATCTGTCTGTGTGTATGCATATATGCACACATATTAGAGTATATATATATATATGTGTATGTGTTTATATAGATAAAGTGTAAAACGCTTAATTAATTTACGCTGATTATTGATGCGCTCGATGTGATCTATTAAATCGCGTAGAGCGATAGTTGTTAATGTTGCGGCTCACCTGTGGGCGTCGCGCGATTTAATATATATTTAGATATATCTCTTTTCAAAATAGACGCAACGAAAAATTGTATATATAGATAGATGTGTGCTTGGCACGTTGTGGCTATCAATTAGACGGGGCTAGACTAAATCAATTGCGGCAATTGCGGCAATCAATTAGCGTATCGATTTGTGTAAAGCGAAGATAACATTCTCAGCAGCCAAATGTGATGCTCTTCAATTTTGGTGTGCTGCCTTTTAGCTAATGAATTTTGCGGGGCGGAGGTATATGTACGAGCGAACGGTAAAGTTTGCCCAAGCATAATGAGCTATTATGATGCCTGGTGTTGCATAAAATCAACCTGCATCCACATGCCATAGAATATGGTATTAAGCAATGTCCATTTCGCATTTCCAAAGCTCACGTGCCACAGAGTCTCTATAAATATTTCTATATAGGTATTGCATGTATGCAGGTGTGTGTGTGTTGGCGTGTGTCTGTGTGTCTGTGTGTGTGGCGAACCACATTAAATACATACCTACATGCCAGGGCACATTTACCTGGCTTTTAACAGTTCTTAGTGTGCACTCTCATGCGTGTGTGTGTGTGTGTGTGTGCGAGAGCAATTTGTATGCAACGCTGCTAGCTGGGCTGCTGGCAGCACGCTGAACGATTGCGCCTCAAGTGCACTGAGGTTGCGACGTGAACATTGCTCCGGCTTCAGCTCCGGCTCCTGCTCCTGCTCCAGCTCCGGCTTGAGCTCCCGCCAGGGACAGCTGCTTAGCGTTGTGTTAACCTTGTTAAAGAGCTGCCCTTCGCCAGCGCCGCCTTCTCCATCACCAGCTGGCAACGACCTAAACGACCTGGGCGACCTGTGCTTGCATTTCAGTTCAACCGGAACTAATGGCAACTCACTTCGATATCTCATAGTTTAGCTTTTTGTAGCGCCTTCATTGCATTTCGATGCCATAATTAACAAATATTGAACAGAATGTTGCGAATTGCAGTTGTAAATGGATGAAAACGGATTGAATCAGAGATAGGAGATATAGATTGAGCTCTTTTCCTGCTCAAGGACAACGTCAGTTAGTGAGGGAGAACTTTGAACTATTCATTATATATACTTAAAACATATTTGCACATAGTTTACTTGGCGCTAAACATTTGGGTCTCCCAGGCACTTACTAACTCAAAGCATTTAAACTTGTTTCTGTTTCGTCGCTCATTCCTTCAGCGAGAACTAAAACACTGTTGCATTTTTCATTTGATTACCCATAGCCGTGGTAAAATATGCTGTATGCGCAGGAAATTCGCTTAAGTGTACAACAAAATGTAAAAATTAAAAATTAATGATCCGCTTCCGACACACATACCAAACCGCAGAGCACTAACTCTCGTAGCTTCTGACTCTGTTAAACCAAAGTGAAGAGAAAACTGTAAAATCCCCAAAAACCTAGTTGCAAAACAAAAAATATATAAAATATATATATGTGTATATACATATATGTGTGTATGTGTGTGTATAAAGAAAAACTAAGCACTTTGTAACTTGACTCAACTTTGGTGAGGCATTGGGAACACGTGAAAATATTTGGACTCAACTGCAGCAGAGCGAAATGTATTTAGCAGGAGTACGTGCGGCTACTCTACTAACCTCTGCTCTTTGGCAGGAATCGTAATTTGCAGTTATCATTTATTTAGGCATCCATTAACGCGCACATATTGATGACCAGCAGCTGGAGACCAAACACTGCCTGGGGAGTGAATGGCTAGAGTGAGAGAGAGAGGTGGAGAGGGGGAGACTAAGAGACAGGGAGAGAGTGAAGTAGGTGCGGGCTGCGTGCAATTGCTACTTGCCACTCAGTCATGCGACTAGCTAGCAATTACTTTTGAGTTAGTTGGCTTAATAGAAATTCAACGAGCGTATTTTGTTTGTCTTGTAGTCAGTCATCCTGCGCCCAGGTGTTTCCCAGGGCACACTTTGATTTTCATAGGTAAATGTTGGAGCAACTTTTCCCGGCCTGGCCTCGCCTCGCCTGGCCTAACGAACTTGTCCCGCGGCGAGCGCTCGTTTATGCGCGTTTTGTTTGCCCAACGCAAACCTCCATCCAGCCTCTGATAGGTAGCTATGTCGTGCTATGCCATATTACGGCTGCCTGCTGCAAATCGATTATGAATTATTTGACTTGAAGAGATGACTTATGAGACTTCCTCCTGCAGCACAAAAGCGTAACGCACAATGGCCACTTGGCGTCTCTTAGCATTTTATCATTGTTATACACGAGTGGGTGGTTGTGGTTAGCTGGTTGACTGCTGGCTTGCTTGATGCTCTAACAAATGCAAAAAAAAAAAAAAGAAGCAGATATCCTGTAAAGAGAGATAAATGAGTTCAAAGAGCTGTTTATACAAATAAAAATCTTATGCGACGTTTTGAGATACTGAGTGTTGGGTATTTTAGGCTGAGAGGCTTGATTAATAATATTTGTACATATAAATTTTTTTGACTTATTATTTTGTTATTTAAGAAATTTTTATTTTTTTTTTTATTTTTTTTATTGATTTTTCTTTTTTAAATTTTTTTTGACTTAATTTTTTATTATTTTAGAATTTTTTTTTTTATTTTTTTTATCGATTTTTCTTTTTAATTTTTTTTTTTATTTATTTTTCTTTTCTAACCTTTTTAAAAAATTTTTTATATATTTTTATTTTAGATATATTTTTATTTAATTTGTATTAAATTAATTAATTTGTTATTTTATTTAATACAATTTTTTCCTTTAAATACAAACCTTTTCCTGTATTTTATAGGGTATGCTTATAGGTTTTATTAAAAAGGAGTAAAGGATTTTGTGTGTGCCTTCATTCTTGCTTTATTGTCTGCCCTTTAACACTAATAAATTAACAAAACATTGCTCTCTTGATATTGAAAATTAATTTAAATATTGTTGCTGTGATTTATGGTTTCGTTCTTTTAATATATTTTTAATTTGAATTCTATGCAATGTGCATAAATTATACATATATTATTGGCACACCAACATACAAACACAGACACACACACACACACTCACCCAAACTCAGCTCTTTAATTTGATGCTCAAATATTCATGTTATTAATTGATAAATTTTCTCTTGATTTTTCTTTCAGGTAAGTTTGCACTACGACGAAAAGGAAAACGTAAGTCGAAGCACCGCATAATACCAGCTACTAGTATCTATTTATTTATTTAGCCACACAATGGCTGTTGGGTGGTGTTTATTTGACTGCTGCTTTTAAATAATTAATGTCATGGTAATCGATTTTCATATTAATTAAGATTTATTTGATTCGCATAATACGCGCAGAAGAACGAGAGGGCAACTAATTGGGAATATAAGCGAAAAGGCTGCTAATTTATTTTCCCAGTTGCGCATTTTTATAGTGCAATTATCACGCCCGTTGAGTGGGCCAATGGCAATGTCCACCGAGCGCTCTAACGATTGCGCATAGGCATAAGGGGGCCAGATAAAAATCTTATAAATTAGTTAAAGAACCCAGAGCAGCCCAGTTAGCCCCAATCTCCAAAACAGCTATTTAGACAGTTGATTAATCGCCCAACGTATTAGGTTTTCGTAATTTGTGGTTTGGGCTGCCTTTTGTTTGTGCCACCACCTCAGTATGAATGTGTTTTTGTGTGTGTTTGCGTGTGCATGTGCGTGTGTATGGAACATATGTGCCGTAGACTGTTACTGGGCAACCACTAAGCCAATTAAGTTATCGGTTTTTCGTCCTCTACTCAAAATGTCATCAATGGACCAGCAATTGGAAATTGATAGCCAGCAAATTTGCCATCTCCTTTTCTATGAGTGAAGTGGCCTTTGAATGGACTATGTATATCCCATTATTGCCTATAGATAGATATTTATAAATGTGTGTGTGTGTGTGTGTCCACCACTACTCAAGTGGCACTTGTGGCAATTACTGCCAAGTAGACGCAACTAATTTGTGCACCTTGGCTTTTTAACGCGTGCGGACTTCAAAGCATTTCATGCTGACTTAAATAAGACGTGTCAGACCCTACAATTGCAGACATTACTCTCTAGGCAGCCGCCCACTCTACTCTATGCTCTCTACTCTGCTCTACTCTACTCTCTACTCTCTGCTTATACATAAATCTTTCTGTGGCCTCTCTGAATGCATTTTCAAGTCAATCCACGCAAGGCTTTTCAAGTGTGGGTAATTTATTATTGCAGCGCATTTGGCGCGGTGCATTCGTAAAATTATTGATGCTATAATGCTTTACGCCTTTCTTGTTTATCTCGAGCAAGAACGCCTCAGGTCAACAAAGAGTCGTTGAGCTTACAGTCTTATAGGTTAAATAAGCAAATCTCAAAATTTTATTAATTTTTGGTATTTCCTTTCTACTGTGAAAATATTATATGATTTGCTAATCTTCAGAAAATTCCCAAAGTTAGTAAAAAATATAAAATATATATTAATTTTGTTTATCATAATAAAATATAAAATTATTATGTCTATATATCACAAACAAAAATTATATCAAATTATTGGTGCTATAAAGCTTTAAGATTAAATAAATAAATAAAAATATTTTCAAATGATTTACCATAATTTTTAATATAAGATAGTTGAAAAATTATATTTTATCTACTGGCGAGTCTTTTAAAATATTTGTTATATATTTTAGAAAATTTAACAATTTTAAAATTGTATATATTAAAATTTAAAAAAAAAAAGAAAAAACAAATACTTTATAAAAATATTTCAGCATTCAAAATTTGTTTTTTTTTTTTTTTTTAACTTTTTCATTAAATTTTTTATATATTTTTTATATCAGAAAAGTTAAAAATCTGAAAATATTTATATACTTTATTCATACCACATATAAAACTAATATAAACTGTTGACAATAGCACACATGATAAACAATTGTTGTAATACTTGTATTTAGAATTGCATTTGGCATTCGAATTGCTTGTCAAACCCTCGTCACCTGCCGCCCATCGCATATATATTTGTTGGCTACTTAAGATGCTATTGCCCAGTGTCATCTCTTGGCGTCTCTATCACACCTCGGCTGGGCTGTGGTGCGCTATCCCGTCACAAGATTTTTTCTTTACTCAATTATGAAAAGAAATTATTAAGTGCTAGCTGCGCTAAATTAGTGCGCAATTGAGTGTGGCGGGAGGCGTAGTGAGGCCGGAACACTGTTTGGTGTGGCAGTGGGAGGAGGAGAGGGGTGAGTAGGAGCGGGATAGCTGGCAGGAATGAAAGCGGCTGCACCTGACTCAGTCGCCTGCCAGCAACTTGTGCATTGCATGCTATGTCTTTTGCGGCCAGTTTTGCCCGCCCATCCGCCTGCCTGTCTGTGGCCTGTTGGCTCATATTTTTGCCTCCCATTTGCTGGGTAGCTTGTGGCACACGTCACCGGCACGGGAACTGGCTATGAAACATGCCTGTGTGTGTGGTTGTGTGTGCGTCTGTGTGGTTGTCTGTGTCTGTATCTGCATGATATAAATGGCGCACATTTTGTGCATTTCATTTGCGTGATTTGCCAGCCAAAATGTGTAGCATTTTCCTCGCTCATATATCGTTGGAGCCGTCTCAGTGAGAATGATGTTACTCCTGATGAGCATGATGATAATGTCGGGGCTGTAAGTGACGACCTGTCTGGCCACTTTTGTGGCATAGGATAGAACACTAAAGCCGAGGCAACAGGTTGCTTTGCTTTACTTGGAGAGTTTTGGGGCATGTTTCTGTTTCAGTTTCAGTTTGTTTTTCTGTTCATTTCAACAATGCGATTTTGTTTTTTTTTTTGTTTTGCTGGATAGCTGCCAGATGCTTCTGTTGTACCATCAAGCACAGCAACTAGCTGGGGGAGAGGGAGGCGTGTTATCAGCCAAGCTGCTAATGAGGCATTTACATTGTTATGCAACTCTTGAAACTCTAGCGAATTATTTCTTAATTGGCTGTGACTTTACCATGTTGCTAATTGCAAGTTTTTGCTTTGATCGCACACACAACTTATCCGATCATCGTCTGCGCAACTCGATCGTCATAGACATATGTGTATTTAAGTTTTACGATTCTTCACCAATTTGCACACGATAAACAGACGGACGGGAAAAAAAGAAAGAAAAACGAAACGCGACGGTTGCCAGAAAGACTTTTGCGAAAGACTTGGGTAAATAAACAAAGCAACCGACGCGACGGCCCAGGCAGGCAAAAGAAACGACCCACTCACAGACATATAGACAGACAGACATACGGCTGGCCAGGCGATGAGACACCGCCATCTGCGGCACCCGGCGGAGGAGGCAAACGTAGTCTCATCCTCCATAGCGCAGAAATCGGATCAGATCAGACGGCGTCAAGCGATGGGGGACGACAAACGCAAACACTAACTAAATATTTATGCATGAGAATGGAAATTGCTGCAGCGACTGAAATCCAAATTTGATGATATTCCTTGAAGCTTGAGCGAATGATGTTAGCTTTTTTTTTCGTTTCTTTCTTCTTCGTGTGCTGTTTTATTATCTGTTATTTTTATGCAGCTAAGATCTTTTGCTTCGTTTGTGATTTAAATGTTTCGAGTGTATACGAAAAGGCTGACGAGAGTAGTAGTAGGAGGAGAAATATGTTAGCTGAAATTTATTTTGATGGTCGCAATTTAGTTAGGAAAACATTTCTATTCGAGAAGTATTTTTAGTTCTTATGTGAAGTGAAATATTTCAGATATAATGGGATTTTCCATAAAAAGATTTTACATTTTTTAATAGTTTTAATTAGTTAAAAATTCAAGTAAATCATATGAGTAGTGTCAAAATTATGTGGAAAAACGTAAACAAATTTAACTGAGATTTCACAAAAGAAATATAAGTTTTAGCTTTTTATAAAATTAATTTATTAATAAATTTATTAATGCTAATAAATATTTTTATAAAAATATCGTTTAAAATTGTAAATTAAATTGGTTACTTATATTCCCTGCTAATTGCTAATTGATTAGATCTAATCACTATTTACTTTGATAGCGATTACCTTTTGCCTTTAAGCACTTCAACTTTAAGGCGATTACTAAGAAGCGTGAATGATTTGTCAACTGTTATAAGACCCTCAGTTGGCGATATTACGTTGTGCCGCTTACGAATCGTCTCTACGTTTTTCGTCATTTATTATGCGGCACAGCAGAGCAGATCATTAACACAATGGGAGTGTGTGTGTGGGAGTGTGTTGTGTGAGTGTCTGCAGAATCAGCAGAAAGGGCAAAAAAAAAAAAAATAGATACGATATGGGACCTAAACAATTTCGCTCTATCGCGGATGCGACAAAAAAAAAAGCGTGAACAATTAATATCAACAAATGAAAACAATCAAAGAAAAATCTAGTTGAGTAAAACAAAAAAGTATCTTAAGATGCGCATGTCAATTCGACATGCTGGCAAAACAAGTATATATCTATATATATAAATATGTATATAAGCTGGAATATACCGGATCGTAAAGTGCAGTGTGCCTAGGTTTCGTTGGCGGTCATTGTCCAACTGGCACACATTGAAATGAATCATTTGTTATGAAGCCGCCCACGAGCGGATCACAATGTGACGCTTTCAATTATGCGAAAGCCCAACTGATCGCTGTTGCAGCTGTTGCTGTTGCTGTTGTTGCGGTTGCACATCCATATGAGCCAATTTCCGGCGCATTGCATTTCGAGCGGTTGCCAAGCGTGTGCGATATGTTGTAGATTGTTGCATAGTCAGTAATTAGACAAATGCAGTTAAAGTTGGAGCACAACTTTGGCCCCGGATTGTGTGTGGAGCGCACATTGTTTCTCATTTTATGAGTGCGAAATTTAATTAATTAAAACTAGACAAGTGCTCGTTGCATATAGACAGCTAGTCAGTGCAGTCAGAAATTTTGCTACCTGACAGCCTGGCTCACCATTTGTGTGTGTGTGTGTGCTCGTGTGTGTGTGTTTGCCTGTCTGAGCCAGTCAGCATGCGTTATCCAACACTGTGTGAAGCTCGCATTTCCCTGTCACTAGCATGCTGGCTCGCCTGTCAGCTGCTCTGCTGCCTTGTTGCAGCTTTTCATTTAGCGCTGTATTGTCCAGGTTAACTGCACAGGTTAATAGTGCCGATTGCGTGTAAATGTGTTTGTAGCGAAGTGAGTTTATATCCCTCCTCTCTCACTCGCACTCGCCCTCTCTCCTTGTCTATCTGTGTGCTTAATTATGAAGTTTTGTCGCCATTGGCGTTGGGCGCCGTAAATCGGATTTAAAAGTTTTAGATTGTTTTCGTGGATTTTATTTTCTGTCTGCGCTTAGCGAGCTAATCAGAAAAAAAGTTAAAACGATATGCAAAGTTATATATAGTTTTTGCAATTTTAATAAATTGTAGTTTTGTAACAAGTTTAAACATGTTTTTTTAAAGAACAATAAACGGTTTGTTAGATATGAAAGCAGTCAAGGCTTGGCTTTGCATGTTCATGTGTGTGTTTATGGAAATATTTAGTGGGAGCCATTAACAAATGTTAGTAAATATATAAATTATATGAATATGTAATAATGCAATTCCACATTCCTTATTCATATCTGAATGTCTTCTATAAATTTCATTAAATAAATGCAATTTAGATTAGTATTAAAACTGAGCAAAATAAGTTTAGTAATAGTTTTTTTTTTACTGTGCAGCTGTTTTTGCTGGGATAACAGCTAGCTAGAGCGTATGGCTTCATATTTCATAATGAAATGTGTGCAATTTTGAAAAGCGCTTTTCCGGCTGCTCCCCAGTTGTTAATGAACTCGAGTTGATTGCAGGTTGAAAAGCCAGACAGCTAGCTGTACGTGCTCCACTCTGCACAACAAGCGACCTTAACTGTGCTTTAAAAGGCAACCGCCATATTTAACACTAAGCCAGCTAACTAATTGGTCAGCTTTTGTACTCAGTTACACGTGCGTTGATCTGAATGTGTGTGTAGTATATATGAGTGTGTGTGTGTGTGTGTGTGTGTGTTCTGTTAAGCTTGTAGCCTGTCAACGTGCTATCTATAGAGCCATTTATACATCACTTGCATGGGCTTTGCCCTTGGCTTTTTGGGCCATATACTAGATATATGTATATATATAGACGTCAGAAGTGCAACAGCTTAAACGCTGACCATTCAACACGTCAGCTAGGAGCTTAACTTGTTGCACAAAACCAGCCAGCCAGGCAGTTAGCCAAAAAGACAGTGCTTGCTGTTAGTCAGCGCCTATGAAGCTTGAGCCCGGCCGTGGAGGTCCTGGCCAAGTTTTATTTTTAAGCTGACAGGCGATGCTGGGCCCTTGACTTATGAGCTCCGAAATATACTGCAAAAAAGTAACACTCATAAATTATGTAAAACTTTAAAATGTTATCGTCGCTGTTGTGGTTGGGCCGTCGTTACGTCTCGGGTTGAACACGTTTTCCGTCAATTTAATTCCTAATTAGTCACGGCCACTTAAAGGGCGCCCGTCATCATCAGTCCGCTGGGAAGCCGAGCGCCTTTCTTTAATTGAAATTGGCAGCTGCCTTACGTTGGCCCAGCCATTTGCACGTGATTTCATTGCTAATTATTGCCATCCACTGTTCCCTGTTGTATGTAGCAAGCATCTGGTAATATGGCTATGACGAAAGCCAATTTCCATTGTTGGACTGAGTGAGAGCTGAGAGGGATTTTGAAACTACCTCACATACTATGTATGCCATTGTAATGGCTATTAATAGATTAATGCTAATCAGACATCAAACATTGGCCATAGAGAATTCTTCAATAAGCTGCTGCTGCTGACTGGCCTGGCCTGGCCTGGCGATTGACTTCCAACATGTGCATGACTGGTACAAGTTGATGCAGCTGCCAGCTGCCAGCTGCAAAGCTAATGAGCCATGTTTAGTTGTGATTAATTGCAGCCAAACACCTAACTGCAAGGCCGACAGCAATGACAAGTGTTTGGCATTTGTCGATTGCTGGTTTGCCAAGCACTGAGCACATAAAACAAACAGAATATCAAATTGCCCGAAAACGATTTCTAGTAAAAAACTAAACTACACTTAAATGTATTGTGTGAGCACTTTATAAATGATAGCCAGAGGTTCCATATAATTTTTTGCTATTTGTTTTTTGTTTTTTTGCCTGTGTCTTTTTTTGGGAAAGACTATAAAAATGGCAACAAGTGTGTCCCAAGTTTCGTTTCCTCTCGACGGACACAAGCATTAAAAGTTTTGCGGCCCCTTCACATGTTTTACGATTGTGTGCGACGCGAGGCTGGAGGCCATTTTATGAGAAATCGAGAAAAGTCAGTGGGCCACGTAGCGGAACATGAATACACTGTCTAAGATCTAGTAAATTCTTAGCATTAGTTGTCAAGTTCTATATTCATTTGAATTATTTATATGTAATATAAAAAAATTGTTAATTTCCCTAGAATTTACTTAAGTCATGTTTATGATTTTTTCCTCCCTTAATGTATTTCTAAAGAATGCTTTGAAATGAAATGAGAGATTTTTGAAATTTGTATTTTTAATGAATATATAATTTATACATATATTAATTATTTTATATTCATAAACAATTTATAAGGAAATTTTTTATTGCACCATATAAATTCCAACTAATATTTCAATATGTAGCAAGACTTTTATGTGGGCATCTCCCACATATTTCTCGTTCCAATTACTGTATCTACTATTAAGTAATAAACAAACTATTTCTATAAAGACTTCTAGCATATATCTAATGGCATTTTAATAGATTAAAATGCCACACACAAGCGGTTCCTAGTAAACGGTTCGTCAGTAATTGTTAGTCAAGCGTCATGGGAAAATTGTGCCAATCTATTGTAGAGTATGTCACATAACACGCCACAAAGCTTCATAGTTTTATTATGTAATTTCATTCAATGTTGTTACGTTGTGGTTATGTCTTGTTGTTGGCTGCGCTACAACAGCTGCTGCTGCTGTTATTGTTGCTGTTGTTGCTGTTGTTGGCAGTTGTAGCACGCTGTAACTGTGCCGGCCGGCAGCCGGTTAAGTTGTCTGACAAGTTTTTCCACTTGCTCCGTTGTCTGTCTGCCAATTGTTGCTGCTGTGTGATGAGCTCATCGACGGGGCAACCACATGGTCTGCGATCAGCTGTGCCAGAGGCAACAGGCATGGCAAGGCAAGGCGAACATCGCACAAGATCTTGTAGTGCAGTTGCTGCGCGCTCTGCGCGCTGACTTTCAACTTGAACCCATCAGTGGGAAACGTGTGCGTTTCGTGAACGTGCCTACAGTTTCGACAGTGTTCTGGAACTTTTTGAGTCATTAATTTGACGATGCTAAATGAGAATTTATGTGTCTGCTGCAGCGGCGTTGGCCAAACAATTTCTCATGCATAAACATTTTTCAACGCTGACTGACAGCCCAGAGACGAAAGTGTTTCAAACCGAGCTGACAACGATTCCTTCCCGAATACAAATGTCATTAACACTTGCTCAACCCCAAACATGGGCTGGCCAAATATAATGAACGAAAAAAATTGCCTAAAAGTTGCAAAAATTAAAGCTACTCCTTCCATGTTAGAACTATAATTGCTAAGCACATTACACAATGCTTGAAATGCTCGACACTTGTTTCCAGATATAACAAATTGATTATTATGAGTTTGTTGTGTATGCTACTGAAGCTACATAAAAGGACTGCTTATGGCAAACACTGAAGTTACCGACAAATAAAGATAAATATATGTAGTTATGCGAGGCACAGACAAATACTGTATTTCAGATATTAACAAAATATAAAGACTAGAAATATTCTTCATATATGGAGATACAAATAATGTATTGCCAATATGCTACTAATGGCCTTATTCAGTTATAGATTTCTTATATATGATATCAAAACAAAAGCATGTGAAGATATATTGTTGTAGCTAGTTACAAGATGTTACAAATCCACTACAATGAGCTTGATATGTCATATACAACTGAAAACATGTAATTTACGTCTATTTCATTGCTACTTCTGAAGATTCTGAAGATGTCGGTAGATACAGATACAGAGATACAGATACATAGATACAGGTACATAGATACAGATACATAGATACAGATACAGTATGTAAACATAAATTTTCTTTTTGTGGATGCAGAAGTTGGTGTATCAAATATTCCTATTTGAATATTAGATTATTGTATTGTACGGACAGATACAAAGTCTGTGCTTTATAGCCCTAGTCTGAAATATCTAAAATAACAGCATGTACATATACAGTATAGTAGACATATATATTTTAAGATATCAATTCATTTATAGCTACTCCATCTATTTGTTTGCTGTCCATAGTCTAACCGGTTAAAGCAAGCATTGACTGCCTTAAATGGTTGCAGTTATTAAATTTTAAGAATTGTGCATTTATGGAAATAACAAACTCATGTTTTTAGCCCCCTTACCCCGTTTCCTGCGCACATATGCGCGCACACACACAGACGAACCGCAGACATATACAAACAATGTCACTTGATCTTTTTCGCATTCAATTTCACACCATAATGAAGCTCATTTATTATTGCTTGGCGTTACGTTTCACTGCATGCCACGCTGCGTCAAATGGAGTCCAAATGAATAACAACAACAGCAACAAGAGCACAATATTAAGATGGGGATAATGACGATGATGACGGCTGAGTAAGAGACTGAATATCCAACGTATATTTTAGCTTAGCTCTGCACTCTTTTGTGCCTTTGTTTCGGATTCTGATTCCGATTCGGATTTCGCGATTCTCACTTGACAGCTCAATTGCGCAGTCGCAACTCCGACGCAATTCTCGCGCCTCAGTTCAGTTCAAGGCCAGCCCTGCCTTACTTCAGTGCAGCTTCCATTGAATCGTTGCTCTTACGAATCCACTGGCATCCCCAGATATGAATACATATATGTATAGATATCTCTATATGCATGGGTGTGTATGTCAGTCAGACGTGTTTTTTTTGGACGCAACAGCAAACTAATTTCATAGAAATGTTCTTTCTCTGTAAACTAATTTCACAATACATGTGTGCAGGCAAAACGAGCAAACAGCAACGAGCAAACAACAAGCAAATCTGTTCGCCATCATGCGCGACCACTCGTTCAGCTTTTTAAATTGGCAGTCTTTGCCTTGGCTTCTTTTGTTTACGTACAAGCATACCCTCACTGCAGAGAGCAGTTGAGCATTTCACGTTCAAAGAGCTGAGAGCATGTTCTATTGCAGTATAATTAATTATTTCTGAAATATTTTAATAATTTTATATAATTAAATACATTTTTAAATTAATGCTAATATGCATTTTGAAAGGCATTTTATAGATACTCAAAATTATAGATATAATTTATAACAAATAATTTTATTATTGTTATTATTTAAATTAATATATATGATTTAAATTATTATTATTAATTAATATTTAAATTAAAATTGTTGTGGAGCATATCAACTGATTTAGTTGTATTATTTTCATTTATTATTCATTTCTATCGTTTTTCATCAAAGTCCGATCAATAAAATTAAAATGAAAATAATTAATTTAAATATCCAAAATAATAAATTAAAAAATTAAACAATAGTATTTATAGATAAAATTAAAGCGATTGCTATAATTAATAATAAAACAATTTTAATTTAAAAACAAATCATATTGAAATATTTTCTTAGATTGAAATTTTATTTTGTAAACCTACGCTATGAGTATTATTCAATCGATCAATCAATAAAATGATCTAGTCGTTAATATAACAACTGGCCGTGTTTTTTATTCAACAGTAAAGTGATTTTTTTTTTGTTTTTGTTTTTTGTTTGTAAGAGATTTCTTAAATGGACTGCAGCCGACTTTGGGCAAAACAATGAGAAGAAAATGTAGAACTCACGAAAATCTAGTGAGAGTGGGTTTCGTAGTATTTCAAATATCATCAGGTGTTTTCATTTAATTTGCGAGAAATGTTATCCTGTCAGAAAAGGAATGATGAAAACATCTGTGCGAGGCGAGACGGCGAGTAGCTCAGCTGCCAGGCACTTCCAATGGGATTTGGCATGTTGCAAGTAATAAAAGAAAACATTGCGTAGCATTTCGAATTGACTTTAACTTTGTTTTACCTCGCTCAGTCACTGTCTCTCTCTACCAATCCCCCTCTCTCTCTCTCATTCTCTGGCTCTCATTGTCTCTATTTGGTTGTTGTTTATCTGTGAGTGCACAATGAAAGCCGAATATGGTTGCATTCAGCTGTGCCATTTGTTAGTTTGCTTTCTAGTTAATTAACACAGCGTACTCGGTGTCCGCTGGCAGAGGGGCATCAGTCATCAATTGTTTGGTGGGTGAGCTGGCTGATTGCATGCCATTGTTACCATTCATTGGCCAGGTGCAATGGTATACTTATGTATTCTGTTGCTGTCGTCCGTCGCCGTTGGTGGGGTGCTATGCTGTGGCGCTCTGTCTGCCAGCATTAGCCGGTGCGAAAGCTGTGCAACCTGATTGTAGTGTCACCTAAACCATTGTGCGTTGGCATTTTTAATTACATACAAACACGGGCTGTCATGTAAAAGAAGGCTGTCGGAGGAGCTGGGGAGGTTGACTGTTACGGAGGTGTTCCGACCTGGTAAATGATAAATGATAGCTGCTCTGTTGTTCAGTGAGAGAGAGAGAGAGAGAGAGAGAGAGAGAGTGAGCGTGCGAGGGGGGCGATGAAATATGCAACACGTATACGTCACGTTGCCTGCTGCACTCTACTCTATCAAGTGTGGAACAGCCAGAGCACTAGCTGTTCCTGGCCAGGCTTAGGCCAAAGCCAGCACACAGCATTACAAGGCATGACTCGTATTGGGTACTGCAATCGTGGGCGGATCTGTGTGTGCATGTGATGGGTGCCACCAAAAAAGGCGGCTGCGGCGGCATCAAAATGCAAAGCAAACACAGGCCCAAGCGGAGACGTAGTACGTCGTAGTTTGCATCTCTCAGTGTTCTTCTTTCTGCTTGTTGCAGCTTTCAACACTAATGCAATTTGATGCGGCACAAAACCACACAACTGCACACACTCACACACACACACACATGCACGTCGACATGAGCAGCATTTTAGTCAGTGAGCCAAGTGAAAGCCTTGGCTGGCTGCTGTGGCGCTTGCGTTGGAGGTTTTTACAAATCCTTAAGAGAATAGGATTTTCAACACATTTGCTTGTGCGCTCGCGTTCGTTGCATAGTTTTAGGCGTTGCATGCAACGCGCTAAGCCGGGCATTTGCCAAGGCGGTAACGACAACGCCAACAACTACAGGAGGCAGCCGCAGCAGCAGTAGCAGCAGCAGCAGCAGCAGCAACCACAGCCGCTGCCACGGTTAAGCGTCATCACAAATGCATGGCGCACAAAAGCATATTATTTAGCTTACTCTTCGCCTGTCTCTTATCATTATTATCTGGGTGCTTCCGTTCAATAGCCGGCATCAGCACCGACACCGCCACCGGCACCGACTCCTGTACCCACCGACAGCCCCTGCACCCGCATCAGCAGCATCCACTGAATTTATGCAAATGCTGCATTTTGCTTTTCAATTTCGTTCGTTTTACATTGCGCCTGCCTCTGCCACTGCCCCTGTCCCTGCTGCTTTTCGCTTTTGCAAACCGGCAACAAGTTTTACTCTCTGCCCAGGCTGGCTGCTCGGCAGCTTCTTGCCGTGTTTTCTCAGCGCATTAAGCTTGAGCACAGTTGTGGGGATTTGTGAGAAATATGGGTGCTATTCTTTGCATAAAGTGACGCATCTCACTCTCGCTCTCTCTCTCTCCCTCCCTCATCATTTTTGCATCTCTTCATCCTTTTATTTACTTTCACTTCCATCGTTCACTTCACTTCCCATGCCAAAGCTGCACAATTCAGTTTACAATTCTTGGGTTACATTTGCTTCTTGTTGATTTTTTCCTTTTTTCTCTGCTGCTTTGCTGCCACAGCAACTGTTGCTGTTGCTGTTCCTGCTGTTCCTGCTGCTGCTGCTGGTTAAGTGTCACAAATATAAACGATTTTAGCTTTTAAATGCGCCTAGC
Source organism: Drosophila navojoa (assembly GCF_001654015.2). The sequence goes on from NW_022045919.1 coordinate 121,674, forward strand.
TCTGGGGCTTCGATTGGAGCTGGACGGCGAAGCCCTTGAGTTCCTTTTGTTAGTGCTGTGCATAAGCTGGATATATGGTATTGACTATGCAAATCTGCGGCTTAAACCTTTTTTGTCTGTCGTTTCTCTTTTTGCCCTGGACAGCTTTTGCTTGTCAGTCCAAAGGGACGAGCTGCTCAATTTTTACCTGTATTTGATTGTGCTGGGGGAAATGAAAATAGTTGATTTAAGTTAGTTAAAAGCACTTTTTTCTATTACATAAATTATTTTTGTTTACTCTTGATTGTTAAGCTAAATTTGTGTCATAATAAATTTACATTCATTTTGGTTTATTTTTAGTCATTTTCTGAGAAAACTTCGTACTTTCAGAGGGATGCATTTATTTTCAATATTTTTATTTTATTATGATAAAATCAGACTTTGGCTCTAAATGTATTTTTCTTTACACTCTTAAAATATTTAATTAATTTAAAAAAAATTTAAAGCCTTTCTACTTAAGCTTTTAAAACAGTTAAGCTTTAGTGTAAATTTTGCTTTATATTTTAGTTTAGTTTTTTACTAAAAGGATATTCAAGATATACATAATTTAGATTCTGCTGTCTTTTAATTTGCGTTTTCAATATTTTTATTTTATTCGGATAAAATTCAGACGTGAACCATAAGAATATTCTACTTAATACCTTCATTGGCTTTCGCTATGGCCTGGAATTTTTAATTTATTGCAATTAAAATAACCAATTTGATCTCATAAATGCCAGTGTTTGCGTTATTTTAAAGGATTTTCCCAGCTGGCTTACATTTTTAAAGCTATTATTTACGTTATTTATTATTAAATTAAGTTGAGCTCGTTGTGGTCAGTGAGTCATTCAGCTAGCCAACCGTAGAGCGCAGTTCACGCCCCAACTTTTATCATTGGGCTGTCCAGCTGTTCATTAACCTGTGTGTGTATATATAATATCAGTGCCAGTGGCGCAGCTATGCCGACCCACCGCCCGCACGGCTCGCTACCTTCCATTGCATTGCCAATTTACGTGTGCAAAAATGTTCGCTTCATTTGGTACGCGGCTGGCTGGTGCAGCTCTTGTTGTTGTTGTTTTGGGGCTATTGTTGTTGTTAATGTTGGCATTGCCCCGCAGCAATGCGGTGCGCATAGTTGACAGTGCGGAAAATGCAACGGCAAATGCCGTGAACTTGTTGCAATGACAACAGGGCGACAGGCCGCTACTTAGCTCTGGGCTGTGTGCAGCATGAGGCATGAGGCATGGTGCATGCTGCATGCTGCATGCTGAATGCAGCATGATGCATGCAAGTTAACAGCACATTAATCATGGTATGGATCGCATTTGTATTGTGCTGTGCAATGGGAACACCCAGCAGGCAGTCAGCAGCGGACTGTAGCACGAGCCGAGTCCGTTAGTCCGTTTCAGTCTCATTGCCTGGCATTTATTATGCTGCTTAAAGGCCAAACGTAGCGGCCACATAAAGCTCGACAAATTAACGCGTGGGTGGCCCGTCTGACCCACTCCGGGTCATGCATCAATGTCACTCTGAATGTTGTTGTTGTTGTTGTTGCTGGACTTGGAGCCTGAACAACAAATGAACTTGCAACAATCGCACTTTGCCATGTATTCATATGGCTGCCACATGTGTGCCATTGCTGTTTTTCGGCTCGTCGGTCGGAGTTGCTGCTGTTGCTGTGTCGCGTGTCACCATGAAAGAACCAGCACTTACACACGAGCTACAATGTTGGCAAGTCAAGCAACGTCAATTTCCGTTTGTTGTCGTCATTAAAATGCAAGCGGTCATGCCTGGCCGCATTTTGCCACTCACTCACTAGCTTTGATATGACGATGCTGATCATGAGCATAAGCCGGCTGATGATAATGATGATGATTGCTGCCACTTTTGGTTGCCTCAGCCGCAGAATTCTATTAATTAGTTGTGGCGCACAACATATGTAAGCGACACTCTTGCAGCACTTAAAACAATTTACTCCGACCATTTGAAATGTCTGCATAAACAAGTTGACAGCCAGCTGACAGAAAGTCGAGACTGACAGACAGAGAGACAGCAAGAGTGAGAGAGAGAGAGAGAGAGAGAGAGAGAGAGACAAAACTATGTCTAGGCACTCGGCTAAGTGCGAGGCAGTTGTGTGCAATCGATACGTTCTGATGATTTCCCATTTGTGTAGTGCTGTCAAAATATAGGCAAAGACCACCTTGGCGCTGCGGTAATGCGATTAAAAATGTTGTTTTTCAAAATCCAATCAACAATTACTCACATATTGCGTGGTAAAACATGTGGAATAACTGAAAACTGAAACCGAAATCAAGTGCGGAAATTGAAATGCTGTAAGTGCAGGCAATGCTGTCCTCCTGCTGCTGCTGCTCCTGCTGCCCCATCTGGTTTTCTTTAATGGCTCGTGGCAAAGTCGTGGAAGTTGCGGCTGCTGCTGCTGCTGCTGCTTGTTGTTGTTACCAAGAGCAATGCAAAGTTTTGACAACATTTGCCACTTTGTCATTCAATTTTAATTTCAAGCTTCGCAATGCGCGGCGCTCCGCTGCGTTGCGATTTTTACTTTGTAGTCGTGAGTCAAAAGTACAGCTCGTATTCTGACAAAGTCGAAAAGTTTTTTTATCGGTGGGCGGGTGAGTGAGGGGGGATTTAGGGCTGTGCTGCTGCTGCTGTTGCTGCAGTTATGATTTACTTGCCAAACGCTGTCCCAAAACGAAACGCAGCGCAACGAAATGAAGCCATCAAAAACGTTGACGTCGTTACGCAAAAGCGGAAATGACAATGATGATGACGATGATGGCCATGATGATGATACTACAGCTACTGCTACTGCTGCTGCTGCTGCTGCTGCTGCTGCTGCTGCTGCTGCTGATGATGATGATAGGAGTGATGATGCCAAATAAAATGGCGAGCAATGGTGCAGGCGAAGGATGTGCACGCAATGGGAATGTGGCTGTGATTTGTGCTGCTGTGCAGGACGAAGAGCTTTAGCTGCTGTTGCTGCAGTTGCTGCTGCCGCTGCTATTAAATCGCGTGAAATTGAAAAGGCGAAAAATTGCAATACCAACAGAATTGGCAAACTGTTGGACAAGTCGGCATTCATTGTGTCAATCACCAGGGAAAGAGAAAGTGGGTAACAGCTTTAGCTTGGCCAGCAGCAAGGGGCCAGCAGCAGCGACGGCAGCAGGAAGCAGTTTATGTAGGACATAGTGCTAAAAGCTGTCAACTATTTGATGGTCATGTTGACCGCCTTCCTGGCCGAATGCTTGTCCCGATTGCAATGTCTATCGTAAAAGTCGATCCATATATCCGCATCATAATAGGCTATATAGGTTACCAAAACTATTTCAGTTTACTCTCTATACTATGTGATATTGACAAAGAATGTATTTGTGGCGATGCGATTGAATGGTTTTGCGGTTTGCCTTAAAGCAAGCACAGGATATTGTATGAGATATTTACTTCAATTGAAAGAAGAAATAGCAGTTGAATTGTAAATATAAAGAGCTTGAATTTGAGTTTAAAAAATGTTTATCGGAATCTAAGTAGACAATCTGAGCTCTTTTTACTTGATTAATAATTGCTTTACAAAATTTATTAATAATTATTAAATACTGTGTTTTATTTATTTATATTTTTATATTTTATAGGCTTTTTAATTACGTTAATCGTTTTTATGAGACTTTAGAAAGTTTATTTGTTGGGCTATTTTAAGTAGCTCTTCATAATTCGTATAGCATAGACTTAGTCTATATTAATTTATAGTAGCTCTGCAGCCAATCATATAATCACAGCTCGCTTATGACCCTTGACCATTGCTCGATGTCTGCTAATAAATTTCTTGTAAAATCTTCTTGAAGCTCTGAGAAAAATCTTAGAGATCAACCGATCGTGTCGTTTCATCAGCGAAATCGTTCCTGATCGGCATGAAACCTTTTCACTCTTTTTTTCCCCGATAGTTTGATTGAGTTGATGAAGCGAAACGTATTTTTTCTATCTGTATATGAAAGGGCTATGCTCACTAAACACATCAAAAGCGTACTCGAATTGAGTGTGTGAATATAAAGAATTGGTATATCTCCCTAAACGATGTTCTAGAGAGCAAAATACGACTCGTTGAATTTAATGGAAAAAAGAAAACAAAATGAAGTGTATTGTTCATATTGCTCCGTATTGGGTATTTCATAGTCGGACTCCCCAGACTAAACCTTTCCTACTTGTGTAATACAGTCGAGTCTCGATAATTTGCCATTTCGAATTATCGGGACTCGACTGTATTTATTAGTGTCCTACGCCCTTAACTACACCTTTCTTACTTGTTTAATATTTGTTTAACATCAATAGTATTATCTAGTTCCATTTACTTCATTCTATATGATCCCTCGACTTTCTCACAATAACAACAACTAATTTAATACCCGTATTGATGCTTTTATTATCTTTATTAATAATTTAATGCCAACATAATCAGTATATATCAACTACACAATGTATGTACTCCAATTACTTGTATCAACTAATTAACTAACATGTCTCTTTGTTTTCATTTCAATTTCTTCTTTCCACAGGTAGCGACCATGATGTCCTGCCCCTTACCTATGCCATTACCGATACCAATACCTTCAATACATAAAACTGAATTCACACCGGTTCATATTGGAGTCAAGGTGAGTCTTTGACTAAGCTCTATCTCTCTCTCACTCGCACACACTCACCATTATCCCACTAACATTTCGAGTGCGAAAGATAGGCCTTTGCTTTGCGCATTGCCTCATTATATAATAGTAAATTAAGCTCATAAATGCGAATATCATGCAAATAGCGACCTCCGTGGCCAAAAAGTCAACAAGTGGAGCAAAATGCTGTATGTAAATGTTGCCGCTAAACTGGCGCACAAGACCGAGCAGCCACCGAGCACCACAGCCACCACAGACAGGATGTGACAGCATGTCGAGTGGGGTTGCCTCATTGTTGACATTATTGCAGGCACACTCACACACACACACACACACCCAGACACTCACCCACATGTATTTCCATGTATATATTAACAATATACATACATATTCACCCAGATATAGAACGAGAGCAGAGTATAATGCGCGCCACTAAATCAAATTGTTGCTTGCCAAGATGGTGACGCCTGACGCTCTCCTCGTCCGCACGCATCCTCATTTGACTACAACTTTAATGCGCAGTGATCACATTTTAATGATACCGAAATGCAGTGCCCGCATATTCTCGTTGCTTTTTTTTTTTTTTATTTTTGCTATTGTTGTTGTCGTTGAGGAATAATGATGTCAAACCTGTGCAGCAGCAGAGATGGCGAGGGCTCACAGTGTTGTGGAATGCGTCACGTTTGATAAATGCTGCAGCATATTTCTTGATTTTGTTTGTCCTTTCGTTTAAATGCCACACATAAATCTATTTTTGAATGAAAGCCACTGCGTGGCAAAACGTAGCGTATGCGCAATATACATATATACATATATATATATATACACATCTTTTTGGCTGTTTGCTCCATTTTATTGTTGTTGTTGCTGTTGTTGTCTGGCTGTTTTTCTTTTATCTGAAGGAAACGGCGCTTATTGTTTGCATAATGGACGCTCGTTAGCGCCGTATAACATATATATCTTCGGCTCTATGTGTGTGTGTGAGTGTAAGGCACTGTGCCGATCCGTTAAAGCAATATTTTTGCAATGTTCCCAACCAATATAAATGCGTTTTTAATTTGTTTTATTTAAAAATTATTTTCCATCACGCCTAGAAGGCATATCAACAGCTGCTGCTGCTCCTGCTGCTGCTGCTCCTGCTGCTCCTGCTGCTGCTATTAAAATCGTTGTCGGCTTTTGTCAGTGCACGTTTAATAAATGAATTCCTAGTATTCTCCCCTTTTGGTTTGTTTGACCAACACTGCATGGACATCGTTTCACTCTTATCCTTGGGGCACGCCAGCTGCGTTCTTGATGCCACAAAGGCTGTGTGACATGGTAAATGAATTTTTTGTTGCCAAAACAGCATGCCAACAAAGTCACAATTGAGTCGAGTCCAACCGTTCAGATCAAAGATAAATGTTGCTTGTTCTGTCGGTGTGTGTGTGTGTGTGGGCTACGAGAGCCGACTCCTGTCACTGCTCACTGTGCCATGCCCAGAGGTTGGACTGTGGCTGCATTGGTTTGTAGTTTTCATCATTAAGAAGATTTTGTCCGTAAATGGATTTGGTCAATCTATGCATTTAATTCTATTTTGCGTGCTCAATCGAACATAAATGAAACATGAGATGTCAATTGTTGACTACTGACAAATGCTTTTAAAAATAAACTGCAGCACTCGATGGAACTCGACTGAAATATATGTTTTGTATAAATTCATAGAGAGGAACACGGAAAGGACTAAAGTATTTATAGTTATTTATGGGGGAGGCAGATGGAGTGAGAAATGCTTTATTAAGATAAAGAATAAAAATCGATGAGATGTAAAAACAGGGTATCTTCATGCCCACTTCATGAAAACCAGAGTAAATAAATGTTTATTGAAATAATGAATCATAATCGATTATTTTATATCCAATAATTCGCAATAATTGTCAAAAAAGTATTTCCAGTAAATCTATATACAAGCATTTGCGCATAATTAAAAACAAATTATTTAACGCCTATCATCGTATCGGTTGTCCACAAGGATCAAAGTTTAATTGGCAGCTCATAAATCTGTTGTCAATTTTTGTTATTTTTCCCTCACTCTCTCTGCTTTTTTTTTCTTTTATACAACGAAACAGCTTAAGGAACGACACGCGGCTAATTATCGGGCAACATTAACTGGCTGATAGGCATGCTCGGCTCTGACGCGACTAATTAAGGCAAATCAGAGCACGCAAAGTAGACGCTGTCTGAGTCGTGGTGATAACAGTCCGGTTACCAGTTCATAAAAAAAGCAAAGGCAAAAATTATTTAATAAAACGTCAGACACATCTACCAGCTGCGAGGGTTGCCTTAGAGGGGTCAAAATTTAACGAGCCACCAGCCACGGCCGTTAAACCCAATTTCCCGCCCGAGGAATCAACGGAAACTTACACTTGACCGCACGGCATAAATCATCTAGCAGAGAATTAAACTGGGTGGCTTTGCCAAGTCGGTTCGCCATTTGTGGATGGTGCAGAGTGGTTGGAGTAGCATCTATCTATCTCCTTGCCCCATAAAAAAATGGCTGTAAAGGTGTGTCGGCTAAATAATATTTAAGACCAGAAATAAGACAATGAGATATGCATATTATATAGACCTTTTAGTGTCTGGGGTGCGAGTTTATGTCTTGCGGAGGTCCGAAAATTTCATTATCAAGTCTAGCTTGCAGGCTATGAAAATGGGCGTTTTGTGTTTAAGAAAATAGCATATTAGGGTTCAACAAACTTGATTTCTTAGCTCGCTGTTATCAATAAACCAATAGACAATTTATTTCATTGGAATATATTCAATAAGTTTTGGATCCTTGGAAAATCGAAATTCAGAAGACTGCAGTGGTGATGTTATTCTATATAAAAGTTGCAATAGTATAATATAATTGTAATACACTTTTTACTATACATAAATAAGTCTGCCTTAAGTCAAAGTGAATATGAAATCAATTATTATTTAGTGTTCATTTTTCGTGATTTTTATGCTGTGACTTGATTTTTATATTAAAATATCAGTCATATACAGCAGAATTCGGTTATAACGACTCATAATATTCATACAGTGATTGCGACGAAAATTCTGTTTTAATGGGATTATATTGTATTTATTTTAATAATATATATTTTTTTTTGTTTCGATAAATTGATCAGATTGCAATAGCTGCAATTTTTTTTCCATACAGGATAATGATCCTTTCTTATAATGGAATAGAAATTTCAGTTCTAAATTGAAATCATTGTCCTTTAATAATGATCTAAAAATCTAGATATATCTTTGTTATATTGGCCTTCTTTAAAGTATATTCGTATAAAGTTATATGTATAAAGTTCGAATAATGTATAAATTGCACCGAAGTGCAATCGTGTTTGCCTTTAATGAAATGAATTGGGTTATTGGTAAAACATGTCCACAACTGTAATTTATATTTAATTTAGCCTGATTTCGTAAATCTTCAAGCAGCCAATAAGCGCTTTTGCGCAGAGTTTAAGAACTTCCGTTTTCATTTTGTTGTTGCTGCTCTCTCTCTCCCTCTCTCTTATTCGGTCTCGCCCTGCTTGGACAGCAGGTGATTGTACCTATATACCCACTTTGCCATGCACCCTGTCTGCGCTGCGACCCGTCAGCAGCGTAGCCATGGCTGGAGACTGTCCAGGGCATAAACCTTAAGCCAACTGTGCAGCACTTTGACCGGCCAATGCTTCCGGGTTACGAAGTGAAGCGCAGCGAAGTGCCGTTGGCAGGCGACTCAGCTGCTCCTTTGCCTGATCCCTTTGTCTTCTTGTCTTCATTCGCGTACATTTATTTTTCTTATGCTTGTTATTAATAATTTAAGTTGCGCTCTACTTTGGCACGAAGACGATGAGGTAAGAATGACGATGAGGATGCTGCCGATGAGGACTGCGTAGTGTAGCATTGTTTGTTTCTTGCCGGTGTTTGTCTCTCTGTCTGTCTGACTGTTTGTCTGGCGCTTTGCTGCGCAGTTTATTCTCACAAAGGATTGCGTTTCAGTTACATTTCGGGGTGTTGTATTAAGCGCTCATTTCCAGCTACCTTTAGATGTTGTTTTTGTTGGCTACCTGGCCTGGCCTGGGCTGGGCTGTCCTGGTCTGGGCTGGTACTTTGTTTTATTTTTTATTTCCACTCAAATTGTTTTATTTGCAGCAGAGCTGAGCAGAGAGCAGCTCGCACAGAGCCCCAGACGACTGGCTTTATTACAGCGATTTTTCTTGAACGCATTTTTCGCATGTTGTCGTTTTTCTTAGCTGTCTCTTACCTTTCGTAATTTTTATGATTTTATTCTTTGCCTTCACCTCCGGCTCACCTCACGCATGCCAGCGCCAGCCAACAGAGCGGAGAATGCGACTGTGGCTGCTTTGTTTGCTTTTTGGTTTTTATTATTGTAATTCATATAAAAAACCTGAGCGCAGTAGTAGTTGCTATTTGCCCGGGCACTTTTCTCTGTATTTGTGTGCGAGAGTGTGTGTGTGTGTGTGTGTGTTTGTGTGCGCGTCATAATAAAAACCTTTTTCAGAAATTAAAAAAGAAAAGAGATGCGAACCAAATTGCCCAAAATCCGTGTGCCGCACATGCTCTCGGCAAACAGCAGGAATAAAGAAAAGTGCTGGCATTGCGTATGCGCCACGTAATCCCAACCAGAAAACATACAAAAATTGCCGTGTACTTGTGTGCAATTCGATTTGATTTTTGCCTTGTGGCCTTTGTGTGTTACGCCAGCCTTGGCAAGCGTTAAAAATTATAGTTATTTAGTGTGATTGTTTTTTTTTTGTTTGTTGTTGTTGTTGTTGTTGTTGGGGTAATTCGAGCCCAAGAATTTGTGGCACATTAGACATGCACACGCCATCCTTTAAAATGGGAATGCCAGAGAGTTTCATGGCTCTTCGCGTCTCCATTTGCGGTGGCCCATTACACACACAGACACACACACCCATACAGCCACAAGGAGGCGATGTAACGGTTACAACAAAAGGCTAACGGCTAATTATTCCCCCGTTAACGGGCGCTGGCACACAAAACAATCGTTAAACAAAAATATTATAGCATGCCGCTCATTTCTGTGCGTGTCCAAACGAATGCGGCACGCAGCCAAGAGCAACCAGCGAGCATATTATGTCCGAGAAGCATGCGTGGGGCATAACTAGCTGGTAAGACAACCCAAGTGGCGGCAGCAGAAGGAGCAGCATCTAGAGGATGCGTGTCTTGAAGGACACCAGCTGGAACAAGAGGATTAGTTAACAAGCAGCCCTTGTCATTGTTGTTGTACACATAAGTCAAACAATTTGGCTGAAAATGAGCAAAAACTATGTTCGAGTACAGAGTACAAGCAAGATGGAGCCCACGCAGAAAGCAGACCCTTTACTTGAGGCCAGGGTCGGTCGGGGCCGGTGTGCAGCGTGTATAGAAATCGAAAAGGGATAGACATTAATTTCAATTAAGGCGTGTCGCCTGCTACGCCCCCAAAGTTACTCAGCTTGCTGGCGCTTCAAGTGGAAGTTGAATTAAAGTAGGAGGTGGGGAGCAGGAGCAGCAGCAGCAGGAGGAGGAGGTGGAGCTGTGTGGCAGCTACTTGTGGCTTGTTTGCGTCGCTGCTGTTGTTCTGCTGTTTAAGCAATCGTTTTGTTTACAATTTTTGCTTGCATGCACACACGCATGGACAGAATGAGAGAGAGTGAGAGGGGGAGATGGTGAGAGGGGATGCGCGCATTATTTATTATGGTTGACACAAAAGGCAGAGGGACAGCGCTCTCGTGACACAAATAATAGCAACATAGCGTACACGACGACTAGCACAAAATTGCACAAGATGATGCAATTCCCAGATGTCTCGTTAAAGTTTCAAAAGAGGGCGACCGAAAAATGTAGCATACTTTCGCGGGGCGGCAGAGGGAAACAAGACAAGTTTAAATAGTTGCGTGTATTTGAAGAATTTTACACACACTTCATTAAAGAGTTTGTAGTGCGACTATTACACACAAAATATTTAATAAATGTGGGAACGAAATTGTTATATAGTAAATTAATTGCTTTGCACATATGTATGTATATAAAGGCTCATAATAATGTATTTGAAGCCCGAAATGGCAGGGGATCAGTTTTTTTTCCATGTACATTCAAGTCTCAAATTCATATTTCAACGGGGAAAGAATTTCATTTCGATTTATCCCGATTTTCGATTTAGCGGGGTACAAATTGTAGAGACTCGATTGTAAGAAAGGAAGAAATTAACTGATATCTACTAATATATCAAACTGATCGTTCCTATTACACTCATGGTTTATATAGCAATTTGTTTTAATATCGTCAATGTATTTGTAATATTTTGCAAGTATTTAAGAATTTCTTATATAATAAATTTTTTCGCACTCTGTTGACATGTTTAAATTATAAGAATGTGTAGTCAATGGGGAAAAAATATAATTCGTTGTTCAGCTCCGTATTCTTCAATTTCCAACTTTAGACTTCTTAGTTAGCGCAATTATCAACAGAAAGTGCGACCGTTCGCTTCTACTTTCGATTTAAAAATGCCTTTATTCTTCATTTTCTCAACTTCAAACCAACCCAGGGAGAGGGCAAGTTCAGCGTGAGCTATCACAGTACAGAGCAAGCACAGAAAGTGCTATCAGATCCCGCACAGAAAGCAAAAGGGGAGGAACGATTGCAGGGAGAAAGATCACAGTGTGGTTGATTGCTCTAATATTTACAAGTACTGCTCGTTTTACTCAGAGTTACATATATACATGCTTATTCTCACAGCACATCAGCTTGATCATAACTAAGTCGATGTTTGAAGTTTGAGCACGAGGAAAGACCAACTATAGTTCGTCCGTCGTCTGCTCAAAACACATGCCAGACATCTTGAGAGCAACTGATTTACCTTCTCCAGTGCTATGCCTTATGCTCAACATTTTGTTTAATGCAGTTGAGTCCTTTACTTTCTCATTTAAATTCATAACAGCCGAACAGCGCTTAGGCCCATAAACGCTTCACTTAACATAACATTAGCAGACTCATGCAGCTCCAACTGTAGCGTTAACAGATGAATGTACTCTGAACTCTAGAGTTGAGAGATGATTAGGAGGCACTGCTCTAGTGGTCGTACCTACAGTACTATTTCATATTTATGTTTTGCAAAACTCATACAGATTAGTTAGTTTGTTCAAATAATAATAATAATAAATAATATATAAACTTAGTACTACATTCCACATATTAAAAAATAATATGAATATACGTAATATAATATAAAATAATATATATATAAACATGCCTAATAAAGTGCGTTCTCTTATTGTTAGCATATGAGATATATATATATATTTGTTAACATTAATCTCTTTTAAATGGATATTCCATTTGTTCAGTCTTTTGCGCTAATACATATATAAATATTATATATATTAAAAATATTTAATTATAATAAACGTTCACAGACTGTGAGCTGTGCAAGCTGCAGCTGTGCGCGAAATCGTTTATTTTGCTAGACATAATTAGCGTCTCGTTTTCATAATTTATCGATAAACGCGCGCGCCGGTTGAAAGCTTTTGTTCAAACACAGCGAGCGCGAATTGTGGCCAAGGAACAGTTGTTGTTTGTGTTTTATGCATCAACTTAAGAGCCGCAGCTGTGGCTCAGAGACGGCTTTAACTCTTGCCTTGCACACAGCACACAGTAGACAGAAGGAACACACACACACACACACACACATACATTCACTTAGGCACACATCCTAGGTACAATGTTGACTTTGGCTTTACAGTTCAATATTTATTTTCGCGATTTGCACGCTGTGCGGCAAAAAGATTGCTTTTCTTTGGCCCAAAACGAAGAAGCCTTTGTCGTTGCTGTCGTCATCGGCATCGCCTCCACTTACCTTGTCCTAGTCGTGCTTAGTGTCGTCGCATGTGGACACAACAAACAAACGGACACATGCATTAGTTGAGCTTAACTATCGTCGTCAGTTGTGTCCTGGCGATGTTGGCACTTCCTGTCCGCCTGTCCTCACTGGTCGTCTCCCCTCGCCTCTCCCCCCCCCACACAGCGCACACAGTTTCTAAATTTTCCAGTTTTAGCCTGGATCACTCCGTGGCGCCGTTGTCTGCAGGTGCGCGTCGCAAACTTGTTGACCAAACTCAAAGATAAACACACACAAACAGTAAAAACTTTGGACCGTCTGCCATCGGCGAAAGTGTTGGGCCAGCGCAAATATTGTCCAGTGAAATAAGCATTATAAAATTCGCAAAATGTTTTCAACTGAAAGCGAAACTAAAAATGGGGCCAACTAAAACTTATCCAGATACTTTAGTAACTAGCAAGAGCGGAAAGAAAAGGAAAAACACGAGCGCCGCCCGAGAGAAAGTGGTAGTGATGAGCACACCTTGAGACGGGGCCCGCCCTCTGTTTTTGGCGATTTATTTGCATGTGCGCCTATAAATTCGTAATAAAAACTGCAAACGACCAAATGGGCGGGCAATGCCAACCCTAATACAGTCATCAGCGAAAGGGTAGCAGACCAGACAGCCGCCCCAGAATGAAATAGAAGAAGAAGATGGAGACGCCAAAGATATCGGGTGGGTTGGTTGCTGTGGTGGGATTTGTGGAGTCGGCTTTTGTTGTAACTCATTTGACATTATTATGTGCGCTTTTATGGCTGCGAAGGCTCAACGTACGCGCCTGATTCAAGTGAGTCTCGCCGTTGTGTGTCCTTACTGCCAATTTCGTTGTCCTGTCTGTCCCGGCTGTCCCGCCTGTCCTTGTGCCGCTCTTCCGCTCTGTCTAGGCACATCACGCGCACATCAATAAATTTCCATGTGTCTCTTTTGGGCGTAAACGTGTGCCGCCAGGCAGCCATATGCATTTGTGTGTACGTGTGTGTGTGTGTGTGTGTAACTGGGCTTGGCTTTTGTTGTAAAGTCCCTTGCAAAGCTTTGGGTAATTATTATTTGGTTTATGATTTGAGCACTTTTCGTGTGCGACGGCATCTTTAGAATTTTGTTTATTACGCCGCAAAGGCGAGCTTAGCCCAAGGTGTTTGCCTTCCCGCCATTAAATTTTAACAGTGTGTGCCCTTAAAAAGTAGGCTGCTTATTTTATTGCATCCACATTTACGGCTCGTCGAATAGTTAATGCGCTTTTCTTGTTACCATAACAACAATGAGCAGAAATCCCACCCATAACACTGATTGGGGCTAGTTAGCCAACAAAATCAAATGCAAACATACGGCGATAATGTCATAAATTCTATCTAAAGTCAGAAGACTGTAGAGGGGCAGATGAAGAGGGAGGGGAGGACTGGCAATAGCAAATAAAACAAATAGTATGGCAACGCCATTGAATGCACCATATGCGGCACAGTGGTCAAAATCAAGAATGTAGTGGGTAAAAACTGGTAAAAAAAAATACGATAATCCATATGAAAGTAATGAAAAGTATTTTCATGCATAAATAATGTTCATTTGATATACATGAAATGAAAAAAATGTACATATATAAAAAAAAGTGAATCATTGTGAACAAAAAAGTTAATCCCCAAAAAAATAATACAAATAAATAAATAAATAAATAAAACTTTAAATAGACTCGTATTAAACATTCTATGTTCAATGTAATTTATATTTTAATATTAGATAAATATATACTCTCTACTTTCGTATTTATTTTCTGTTGAGCGTCTTGAGTTGATATATTCATGTGGTGTTTTTTTAATGATCGTCGTTTAGAGAGTGAGACACGATTGATCTTCGACAATAAAAATGAGTATGAGCTCAAATAGTTTCAAATACTCAACTTCACATTCACATACACATGCAGACACTCAGCTTACGTACGCCATTGTTGTGCTTAGCGAAAATCACTCACTCATACAGACACAAGACCTTTTGCTTTATATACCTCTAGCAAGGGCTCAAAGAAAAACCAGAGCGAACCAAAAGAAAAGGTTCCTCAGCGATCACGAATAAACTGAGTGAAGAACCGACGACCATCGGGTTGCTCATTGAGTTTTTTCTCTGAGTGTCTGGTAGATAACAATTTTTATTAATATTCAAAAATAATTTTTAATATATTTTGAATAATATGCAATATCATAGGACCTGACAAAAATTAAATAAAATAAAATATTAATTGTGTAAAAAAATTCCAATGCTATTCAACAGATTTTATTTACTTCTCAAGCCATATATATTTATCATGTCTATATAGATTTATCATGTAATTTTAAATATAGTGAACATAAGTGTGTACCTCGTTTACTTCAGTAAAAATATCTTTTTTTTCTCAGTCATCTTCATATTAGAGCTGCACTATGTAATTATTTGCGCCTCATATCCAGCCATTGAAGCACTTTAAATTGGCGCGATGACTATCATGTTCCATTTCAAATCCATATCAGATGTATCTCTAGGCACACACACGCACACACATCTACACAAATATACACATCCCCTGCGCTGATGCCAAAACACTTTCGTTGCACAGTTGACTCTGTGCGCTGGGGTTTTTCCATTGCTTCAATGCCCACATAAACCCCAAATCGTAAAAAAGCGGAAACCAACAAACGTTCGCATAGAAAGCAAATACAAATATTGACATTGCATATGCGATTGGCGAATGGCACCGCGAGCTGCCGGCTGTTGAGCCTGCTGAGGATATTCTTGGCTTCGTTGGTGGCAGGCCGTGTGAAGGCCGGGAGGCAGAAAATCGTGGCCACACGTCCACATATATATATAGATGTAAGGAGTTGCGGCAAAAGATTTTTACCTTTACGATGTCAATATAAATTTGTATTCGCATTACAACAATAAAAGGCCATGCCACAGAGCCAAGGTAGCAGCAGCAGGAGCAGCAGCAGGAGCAGCAGCAGTCGAGCGCCCAGTTTGCGCCAACGGGAGCAACAACAATTTCTGATTTATGGCGCTAAAAGTGCACTCAAACACAGCCGCAGCCGCATCGTCACAGCCGTCGGGCTAAGAGCTCGTCCTGGCAGAGCAATATGGCGACGTTTTTAATTCCACAGATAACAAAGCACTCGTGGCAAAGCCGGCGATGGCAGCACCACCAGCCAGCCAGACAGCCAGCTGTAAGCAGCAAATGGCAATGACAAAATAGAGCAACTTTGCCAGCGCCAATAAGCCGAGGTCGCAGCAGCGCAGAGCACAGGTCACCGTACCGCCCTACTCCCTTCCCCCCCTCTCTCTATATCTCTCTCTCTCTCTCTTGCTCGCTCGCTCTCCAGTTTTGTTAGATAAAAATCGAAGTTTAGCAGCATTCGAGCCATGGGTACAAGTGTATGCAACAGGCGCGGCGATAACAATTTCTAATAAAACCGCATGACAGGCACCGTGTTTGGCCACGCCCTGAGGGGGAGAGGCTAAGCCCTTTTTTAGTGGCGGCGCGTGCAGTCGGCCCAGATTATTGCAATGATGCTGCATCCTTGGCTATAAAGTGCCAGATAATGTATGTCCCAATCTGAATGTAGCTGGCAAATAAATCTGCGATATTATTACAAAGCCGCATGCCACATGTGCCACATGCGCCACATGTGTCGTATGCTGCATACATATGCCGCTTTATCAACACTCCTCGCTGGCCGCCACGTTTTATCTAATTGCCTAATTACTCGTCCCTACTTTGAAAACTTGGAAAGCTGCTTCAAACTTTTAGTGGAAAATGAAGCAAGATATTCATAACAGAAGCAGCAGCAGAAGCCGAAAATGAAAATGGAAACCGAAAAAAAAGGGAAAAAGAAAACATAATCAAAGTTTGCAACTTGAGCAGCTTCTACAGGCAGTCAGCTTTACAGGCTTGCCAATTGAAATGAACGCTGGCAAACATGGCAAGAAATCGGCGTGAAATACTTGAGCGCTCAAGTGCTTCGCGCAGGGCAAAAAGTAAAAGAAAAGAGAAAATGAAAAGCAAATTGCTGTTGTTGTTGTTGTACTAGCTGCTGTTAAGCGGGGGGGAAATTGGTTGGGCGAGTCGTTTGGCATTATTGAAAACTTTGCTGCATACTTTGCACAGCAAACCCTTTTTACCGAAATTGTATGCAGATTTTCTGTTGCCACAAATTTCCATTGTATCAGAGTTTGCCATCTCCCTAGCTTTCAATGGGGTATTTATTTATATATATTTTTTTTTCTTTGCACCCAGCTTACACTTCTGTTTCTCTCTTTCCTTTCTCCTTTTTTTTTTTTATCATTTTGGCTCTGTGTGCAGCTTTGCCTATTTACGTGGGCGCTCTACTTGTTACCCGCAATTTGTCTTAAGTGGCAGTCGCCGCCCAAGTTTTCAGCGCCGCCGACCCGCTGGCTGTTTTAGCGCCCCCCCTCTAGGCATTTCCATTCATCGCGTGCACGCGGCATCGGTGGCAGCGGCAACTGCTTAGGAAAGTGTGAAAAAAGCGTACAAAACGCCATAAAGTATGCAGAGCATTTGCATTTGGCATTCAACAAGACAAACACAAAATGAAGTGCAAAGCAGAAGCCGCGACAAATTTTCAACTAACCGAATTCGGCAAGGCAAACGCTAATAGACTTGACTAAGCAGCTGCCCTGTAAAGCGATTGATACTGAGAAATAGGAATAGTAAAAAAGCGATTCAAGATATTTGAAGCATTGTTTAGATATTATAAGATTTATTGGTTACTCTCTTGTTGATATATTTATTTTATTTTTTTATTAATTTAATTTTTATTTTACTTGTTAAAATTGTTTGTTTCATTTGTTCTTATTTTTATTTGATTTATTTTTTATTTGTTTATTTTATTTATTTATTTGTGTTTTTTTTTTTTTTTTAATTTATGCAAAGAAGAAAACGGATTTTTCCTTGTATTCGTATATTATTTTTAAATATATAAAAATTAAAAAAAAATATATATATATTTTTGTATCCTACTTTTTAAGTTGTGAAAGGCATTATTTAAATTTTACATTCATGAGTGATCTCTACTTATGGAATTGACTTCTATTTTTCTCGACTCTTGAGTATCGATAACATTATAATTAAGTATCGATGACATTGTTAAGTATCAATAGTTAACTGTAGTGCTTTTCCCTATAATTCCTGTCGATCTCGATTTAGTGTTCACTTTTTTCTAGTTTTAAATATGTTTTTTTAATATCTGCCTTTATTTACTTTCCTTATATTAAATAAGCAATTTGCTAATTATCCTACCTTTTTTAAGTTCAATGTTGCCCAGCTACTGCTCGATCTAGCTACAGGGTATTTTTAAAAAAGGATGCGTAGGGCACATAACAACAATGACAAAAAAAATAATGTGAAAGAAAAAGAGAGAAGAAAAAAAGTAAAAGGGTTGCTGCCTTCTCTCAAGCCAGCCGCGAAATTTTTCCGTTCGTGCCTGGCTTTTGTGCTGACAAATTCAGGCGTGATAAGTTTTATGTGCGCTTATTTGACTGTTTTTAAATAGACCAGCGAGGGCCAAAAGGGGTACATATACCCGAGCAGTTTTGGGCGGTCTGTCACGCAAAAGTTAAATAATTGATGTTGACAATCAGCAAAGCAAATAAAGAAGCGCCAGCCGCTGGCAAGAAAATGAACGAATGCGAATGCGAATGCGAATGCTTTAGGTGAAGTGGGCAAGGTTTTACATTCAGCCTTAAGTGTTGGGGTCTGTTTTCGAAATTAATAAAGGCATTTGCACCGAGCGGTTTTTCATGCTTCAAGTGGCGGGCAACCCGTTTAACTGAAGCAATTAAATAAAATTTAATTTATTATGTGGCCAAGTTTTTTGTTTTTTTTGTTTTTTGCTAGACAAATATGAATTAAAAGCATTAAAATGAAAAGCATAACAAAGGAAATGTATTAAGCCAATGAATAATGCACGAGTCTGTCAGCTGAAGTTGCCTCAAAAATCATATTAATCAGAATTCATTTTGATATTCCTCAACTTACTTCAAATTAACTGGAAAAGTTGATCTCTGGCTGCTGCGAGAAGTGAAACACGTGTCGATTCGATGCGAATGGCCGTGTGTCCACGCCATAAATATTAAAATCTTATTAACAAGAGTCGAGATACGTGCTTTCGAAAGAAAAACAACAGCAGCCCCTATTGAGCAGTAGCATTCATTCATGCAAGCAATTTTTCGGCAAAAAGAAAATATGTGTCAATTGGGAAATCTATTTTGCGGATTTGCGCGCGCTCCACTCAATCAAAGGCTGAGACCTTCCGGCTGTGCCTAAAAGTATGCCATGCCAGCCGAACTTATACATATCAATACACCAGAATCAAAGTCAACTGTAGAATGGGGAAAAAAGAACACAAACACACACATATATATATATATATATATATGTATATACGACCAGACACCTGAGCAGTTGCTGTTTGGCCAAGGGCCTGACGGTCTGCTACGCATATTTAAGTAAAACTTTGCCGCCAACGTTGTCCACATATAAATAAAACATTTGCGGGCTGCACAAAGGATGAAACGGTAGATGGATGACCCAATGGCGCAAGATGACAGTAGCAACAGGAGCCATGGTAGTGGCAGGAGCCGTGGCAGCAGAAGCGGCGAGCGGATGCAGGATACAGGAAAATCCCTTTACGAGATGGAAGGGCGCCAGCTAACGGCGGAAGTGCGTACAAAATGAAACATTGCTTCACGGAGGTGGGTCATTTTGAGCGCCTCGATGACTCTCTTCAGTCTTTCAGCTGTGCGCTTGGTCAAGCAGATATGCGTGCCACCCCCTCGTCCCCCCCAATACGAATCGAAAGCTACGACGACGACGACGACGACGACGACGACGACAGCGCCATTTCAGCGTGCAGCAAATTGAAATTGGAATTGAAAGAAGCGAAACGAAACGAGCGAACGAAATGAATTCTGGTCGCTAACTGGCCATCCAGCTGGCTTCCTGCTGGGCAGCAGGCCGAACGCATTTGCTGGTGGCATAATTGGCGCTTATTTCCTGGACAGCTGCTGAGCTGAGCTGAGCCTCAGCCTGAGCTGAGGCCGACGTTAGACGCTGACGACGTTAGCGTTAGCGTTAGCCGAGTGTTTCATCAAATGTTTTGTGCCTGTCATTTTTATTGGTCACTGGAGGATGAAGCTGACGCCCGATGGGCGCTCAGTTCGGGCTTCGACTTCTGTGATTGACAGCTGGCAAGAATTTTTTGTCTCGGTTTTTTTTTTTTCTTCTCTGCTCTGCGCTCAACCAGATTATGCATAAATCTCAATAAATTTCAATAAGCAACAAAGGGAACATTTTGCCCGGCTTGCAAAGTTTTTCGTTATATTTTACTACGTTTTTTTTTGCCCCCTTCTTCTTCTTCTTCTGATTTCAGCTTTGGTTAAAACTTTCATATAATTCAAATCAGTTTGAACTCTGGCTGGCATGGTGCCACGCCGGTGCATGTGATGAAAGTTCTTAATACCCTGCCCTATGCATTACTCGGATCTATCGGCCACTCTCCCCAGTCACTTATCCCTTTGCGAAAGTTTACCAAATGAAGCGTATTAGGAGCAAAACTTTTAATTGTTCAAATGGCCAAACATATTGGGCACTTAAGTGACTTACGCACACAGACAGACAGACAGACAGACAGAGACACACCCACACAAAGTTGCAGCTGCAATGTGCAAGGTTGACTTTTGAACTTGTGACGAGTCAAACAAACTAATGCTAAGCGGCTTTGCCAGCAGCAGACCTCGTGCTCGTTCAACTACTCGAACCCCAAAGCTGCTGAGCGCTGTAATTGGTCAAAGAAAGGAACTGTCCGCAAAACACATTTTAAGTTCGTGTGCTTAAAAAAAAGAAAGAAAACTTGTGTGTGTGTGTGCTGGCTTTACTTTGTGTGTTGCTCCTAGAACAGAGTTCGCTTAAATAGCGCTGGACTGGTTGAGATTTTCCGCTCAAGTAACGGTTATGTTTTCACCTGTCAATTAGGCAGGCCAAACTGAATGAATTTTGAAACTTTGTCTTTGATATGGTACAAAAGCTCGCAGATATCTGTCCCCCAATGGCAGTCAACAGAGTCAAATAATCAAGAATATAATGTAACGCCGCGATGCCACCCACAGCAGCAACAACAACAACAACGAGAATGACGACAATAACAATAGTGAGGGGCACAGCAACAAGCAAATCTCCAACGACCACTTAAATCCAAGCACTTCAAGTCAATCAAGCAGCTTAAAAAGCGTAAGGCAAGGCGGACAGACAGACACACGCCAAGTCGCAGCACAGCAAACTCTGACGCACAAAATGAGAATCAAATCCTTGAGGACCAGGAGAAGGAGCAGGCGGAGTAGCACTGTCAGAGCAGAGAGCAGCGCGCAAAATATACATATTTATGTTTGATAAAATATGCTAAAAATGAGATAAGTAGCAAAAATCCCATTGGAGCCTAAAGAGCAAAGAGAGCTAGAGAGAGATAGATATAGAGCAGTCACACAAGCTCAGTAATCATACACTCCCACCCACACACACACACCCACGCGGACTTGTTGAAAAAACATGCGATTGCCTCGTGATAATCTAAAAACATGCCAAGGATTGAATTTCTCATAAGGAAATTTTGAGCAGGCAGCAAACAAGGCCCCCATTGGTTGCTCTCAATAGCAATGGGCAGCAGCAGTAGCTATGTCGTGTCGCATGTAAATGTGAAATTAAAGTTACATTTACAGAGTAACAAAATGACGAAAAAATACAAATACAAATGAATAAAAAAAAGGGCTAAGACAGTTCGTGCCAAAACTAAAACAAACTTGCGGAGCCATCAGCTTGAAGATTGTCACACACACACAGCAGCAGCAGCACCACTCAACCACCCAGGCATAAACCTCAGCGAGGGCTATGGCAACAGATTTGGCTGGGTGCAAATTGAATGAAAGTGGCAGAAAAAATGTTGCTGAATTATGCAGTAGCATTTTGATGTATCAGATAAGCTAATTTGCGCACATGAAAGCAAACTTGATGCGCTGCGTGGCTGTATCAGAATATATGTATATATATGCGTATTTGTGTGTGTGCGTGTGTGTGTGGTATGTGTGGGGTGGTAACTCTAAGACTACACAAGTAGTTGTTGCCTTTCAGCAAGTGGCAAACGAGATGCACGCAAAGTTTGCCACTTTTGGAGCTCTTCTGCTCTTTGTGCTCTTGTGAGTTTTAAAGCTAATAGCAGCCACTTCATTTGTGTCACTCGATGGCACTTCACACGTGACAATGACAACAACAGCAGCAGCCGAAGCAACAGCAACGCCACCTAAATCCGACATATACACACGCACAGAATCCACACGCACGCCTGCACACACACAAACACACACACAGAGACATGTTGATGCTGAAACGTGTGGCTGCAAGTATACAAAATCTCCAAAATAAATATAGCAGCCAGTTTAGAGAGAGGCCAACAGCCACGAGGGATTTGCATTAGCAGCTCACAGCATGGACGCCTAATGACAGCATTACGTATGCAAAACTCAGGGAACCGCTCTTACATATAGGATAACTGCATATGATAGCTTTGAACTTGTCAATGTGAAGCATTAAGGCACTTGACTTGACGAGGCTTGCCAAGACAGATAGATGTGTTTAGAAGAATTTCAAGTGAGAGAACTGAGTTCTGAATTTTAATTTGTTAACTGTCATAAATATACAGAAATACACAAATGGATTGGACTTTGATGGATGTATAAATTTAAAAACATAAAATTTAATTAAAGCATTTATCCAGTATGCTAAGCCTACATCAATTTATTCATTTATTGTTTGTTTATTAGTTTTTATTATTATTTTAAAGAATTTTTTGCATGTATTTTTTTTTATATTATTATTTTTTTTTTTTTTTAATTTCAATTAAATTTCTTTTTTAAATAACATTTAATTTTTCGGTTGATTCTGAAAATCATTTGTAGCATTTTTTATTTAATTTCAATTAAGTTTTTTATTTTATTTATTTTTTTTTTGTATTAGTTTCTATTATTATCAATTATTATAATTTTTTTCATATAATTTAAATTATTTATTTATCATTTTTTATATGTATAATTTGAATCAATTTTTCAATATTTTTTGTTTTATTTTTAAGCTTAGCCTTGACTGCATTTATTTATTTTGAAATCCATATTTAATTAAAGTTATTATATTTTCCCCTCCTATTTATTTTTATTTTGTTTGTATTTAATTTTATTTTTATTTTATTTTTTGGAAATTTTTGCTTTGACTGACTTAATTAAACATTACTCCATCACGTGGATAACTCATCAGGCAATCTGAACTGGTTTGAAGCAAAAAATTAATCAATAAAAAATTACCAATTTTTGAGAACAAGTTTTATTCTGCTTTTGCTTGATATTAATATACCAAAATTGCTTACGACATTATTATATACGAGCTGTTATATCCATATCTGTGTGTATAAAATTTATTACAGTCATTCGCTCAAATATTATGTTAAATGTTCTATATACAAATCGAAAATTATTTAAATAAAAATGAGTTCGTTGTTCAGTTGCATTTCTACAAATTGATTGCAGACTGGTTCCCAAAACTGGCTTAGACAGAAAAGTTAGATCATTGACCCCAGAACAGATAAAATAAATTTGAATGTAGATGAATAATTCATATTTAATGTTATTTTTTTATTGATAATATTTTATATAATTATTCATTGAAATTTCTATTGAAGTACTCTCAATTTCATGAGAATGAAAAATGAAATATTTATTCAAATTAAATTCTGAATTCTATATGAAAGTCAAGTGCATTAGAAACAGAATTTCAATTTTATTTAGTGCATATTTTTATAAATAATTATACATGATTAAACTGTATATTTCATATTTCTAATTTTACCTTTAAAATGACTTGCATATGCTTAAGAGTCTGCTCCATATATGTAGCTCAGCATATATGAACATTTCCACTATATTCGATTGAGCATTATCTGCCTCCCCTTATGGGGGTCTGTTTAGCTTTGAATTGTGCGAGGCAACAATTTGATTGCTAATTAGCTGGTTGTCAGCTTGTTAATTACGTCGTCAACCAGCAAAACGAATCGAGAAGCAGCGCATTTCCAATAAATTTGATGTGAAGTGTTGTTCAATTAATTACAAAGCAGCGCAAATTGTCGGCAATTTGCCAAAAAGAAACGAATACAACGCTGCATCTTGAGGGTGGTGCAACCTGCTGGGGGCGAGCGGCATCTGTCGTCGTGCTGCCTTGAAATTAACACTTTTCAACCGAATTTTATATTCATGCACTTCTCGCGGGACAAACTTTTGCCGCGCCAAGTGACAGCGCCGCCAAGTGGCTGCAACACGGCCAGCAAAAGGCGCTGGAAAAGTGTGAAACAAAAAATTAGAATTCCCCCAACTGCGGCAGGCAGAGACCAGACGACTCGCTGCACTGGCTCCACTGTTGCTGCTGCTGCTGCTGCTGCTGCTGTTGCCTGGCTGTGTTTTTCCGTTAATTTGAAGCTATGTTAATGATAAAAGCCAACAAAGGCAACAACTATGTTGTTGGCAGCTGCGCGGGCTATGAGCGCCCGTAAGCTGACTGATTTTTGTTCCCTTTTTGGAGGCAGTAGAGCCACGTGTTTGCCTTGGCAGGCTGAAGAAAGGCTCTTTGTAAGCCTTTTGACGACCGACTCGCAACATTTCTTTGCATATAATTAAAAAATATAAAAACAAGTAACAAGCGCAGTATAAGCGCATGCATTGGGTATATACGACTATCAGTTAGCCTACGGCAAATGCTAAATAAATGAATCCAGCACAAATTAAGCATTTCAATTTGGAATTTATATTCTTTACCTCTCAGCCTCTAAGAACTTGTTGAACGCAGACAGTTTCTAGCTAGCCCATTGCAGTTAGCATTTACAGGGTATGAGCAGCATGCTTTGTGAGCCCCACTCTTTTTTCGGTTATTGTGTTTGGCCTTGTTATTGTTTGCGCTTGGCTCGTTCCGCTGTTATTATGTAATTTAAGCCACAACATATTACGCCTTTAAGCCGTTTTAATGCCCCTCATTGGCTGTTTCGGGCGAATCGAGCGTAAAGGCCTTAAAGCCTTTCTTTGAAGCAAAGCCTGTCCTCGGTCAGCCGCCTTGGTGGCCAACGTCAAATGCGTTTAATAATTCATGCACTTTGGAATATTGTTTTTCGTATAATTTTCAATATATTTATTTCTCATGAGAATTTCCGATTTTTGTAGGAGTTAATTCGTTGCGTCCTTTTATAAAAATTGCCAACAGCCCAAGTTAAAGGCGATTATCTTACACACATCTGAGAGTCGCAGGCGCCCCAGTTTCCTGTGTGGATGCTGCCTTATTTTAATTTGCATTCTTGGCTATTTTTCTTTAGCCGACTGGAGGGTGGACGAGAGCAGTCTGTCACAATTCAATCAGTGCGCTGCTGCTGCTGCTGCTGTTTGGGCTCTAACAAATAAATACGAGTAGAAAATTATATTCAGCCTCCAGGGGGCAACAGTGGCAGCCACCCCATGCACACCACACCCCTAACAGCAGCAGCAGCAGCAACAGTAAAAAGTCATTTTGTTCTCAAGAGCTGTTCTCATATGTGAATTTGTCGGAGCAGCGATGTGATTTCAATTTGCCTGCCGCTTGTTTTGCCTTTTTGGCCAATTTGCAAATTTTCACGATGCTTGGCATGAGTAGGGAGGGTGGTGCAGCAAGAGCAGGGGCTGCATAAAGCAAGATTAAGGTAGTGTGTGCGTGTGTGTGTGCAGAGGAGAAAAAGCACGTGAGCACACAAGCGGCAAAACAAATAAACAGTTAATGCTTTTATGCAAATTTATGCCATTAACACAAATAAGCAGGCAGCCAAAATTTGAAAACAATTTGTCACTCAAAAGTCACTTTGGCTTGCTTTCCTTGCCACTGGGTGTGTGTGTGTGTGTGTGCGTGTGTTGGGAAAAACAAAATGAAAGCCAAAATCAAAGCATAAATGACAAATGCAGAGTGGCAAACAAAAAAAGGAATGGAATGGAATGGAAAAAACCCGTAGGCTTAGCCTAACTACGGCAAATGATAATGAAGATGCCTAGTCAGACGCCCCCAAGTGGCCCAGCTGACAGGGGTTTGGGAGGCGGGGCAGTTGGTGCAAAAATCAAAGTCACCGAAAATTAAAAGTGATTTGTTTGCTAAAACGCCCAAGACATTAGCCCGAAAATGAGCGGAGCTAAGTGCGCTGCGCCGTTTGTGAAATGTGAAACTCATGCACGGGCACAGACAGACGGACAGACAGACAGACCGACCGACAATTGTGCCGCCAAGTGAGACATTTATAAATAGAGCCGTGTGCTGCTGGCCCAATGAGATGCGCTAGCGTTTCGCAATCGAAATGTTATAAATTAAATAGCTTAGAGCGAGCCGTGTGCTCCTTTTGAGAATAAACAATCAGACTTGCAATCGCATCAATAATTTAGTTCTCATTTATTATGGCCGTAATTCGTGGCAGCAGTTTCTCTATATTGCCAAATCAAAGTCGTGTGTGTGTGTGTGTGTGTGTGTGTATTTGTGCGTGCTGCTGATTTCTCAATGCCAGCCTGAAAGTATGCAATGAACAAAAGCGCATTAATAATTGAACGGCTCTGCGCCAGGCCAGCTCAAGCCAAAGCAGACGCCCCATGCCCCATGCCCCATCTCCCCATCTGCCCTTCGTGGGGCGCCTCGGAAATTGATGCCGCCAGTGCAAGTGGCAAATATATCAGAATGAACAACAAACATGCCGTAATAAATTAACTCTACATTTAAATTAAATTACAATTTAATGTATTCGATAAGATTTCCTCTCTCTCTCTCCCTCTCCCTCTCCTGTTAAATATTTAAAAATAATTTTTGCTTTCATTCTTATATTTGCAGGTGAGTGTCGAATTTCTGGCCACATTGTGCTTTTCTTTTTTGTTTTTTTGCCGTACTGTGCTTTCCACACTTCCGTGAGTATAAATCAACGTTTCTAATTATGATAAATGTAAAATGCTGTTTGGCAAGGAAAGTGAAAACTTCCGTCAAATATATATATTTTTCGCCTAAAATAACAAATCTATTCTCATTATGTTGCTGTAGTTGCGGCGCTTGTTTATATATTTTCCGTTGCTGTTGCGCCGCTAAATGATTGGCTTTTTGTTTATTTATTATGTTAAACTTTCGGCCCCGGCCGTTCGTTCAGTTGTTGTTCTTGAGCGCAAAGTTTGGCATATTTTGTAAACTTTATTATTAGCTTGGAAGGCAGATAACAGAGCTGATGACGCCGATGATAAGGGATAAGGGTGGGGTAGGTAGATGGGCGGATGTGGGTGGCAGCAGCAGCAGCAGCAGCAACGCTCACGCTCACCTCATATTTGAAGGATATGTTATATGCATTTAATTTGAATACTTTTATGAGGATTTTATTGCTTGTCGCAGGCATTTCAATTAAAATCCCCAAATGAAATGCACCCCAGAGATACAATATAAATGTTCAGGGCAACCACATGCAGCCAGAACGCACAAAGGAGGCATCAGTAGATGACTTTTGCTTAAATGTTTTGTGGTTGCGTCGTCAGTACTCAGGCTGTGACTGCAACAGAAATGGCAACAAAAACAGGTTTATATTGCAACCACAACACAACAGCAAGTCCAAGGAGCAGAAGAAGAAGACAGATGTGTGCATTCCAAAAACAGAAAACAAGTATGAATTCAGCCGCAAGAATAGGCTGCAGCAAACTGCCTACTCCTGCCTCAATTTTATTGTAATCTGCAAAGAACTTGGCCAATATGCTCACTTTTGCTTTGGCAACAGCGCATAAGGCAAAACCAATTGACTTTGCTTTTGACTTTGCTGCTTGAACTTGGCCAAAGTCAGATTCAGTCGACATCATCGACGCTGGCGCAACTGCAGCAAGAGCAGCAGCAGCAGCAGCAGCAGAGGAAGCAGCTTCGTCATTCATCTTTTGGCTTGTTTGTAAGCTGATTTGTTGCTGCTGTTCATTTTTTTCCTTTTACTTGGCAACCAATTGGCAACACGCGCTTTGTTTAACTTTGAAATTTGAATGCCCTGCCTCAGGCACACAGTGCATGCGATTGTTCCTTAAATACATGCATGTGAAAATATAGCCAACCTCATAAGCGCGACTGCAATTTCATTTAGGGTCAATAAACGCCAGCCAAGCGCAGCGCCGCAGTCACTCATCCAGCTACTCGCGTTGGCGCTGATCTCCACTAGCTAAGTACACACAGAGCACAGAGCACATAGAACACTTTTGTGAGTTTTCTCTTCTACTGACTTGGGCTCTAGCTACGGCTGTGGCTCTTACTTCTAGTTCGTGATCGTGACATGTAGTTGAAGTTGTGCTTGGCTACCGCTCTTTCTTTTTTTTTTTTTTTTTGCAGCTGGGTGCTTTCCAGAAAGATCCAGTAATTTCAGAGACGTTTTGTTTTCTCCCAACTGTTGATTTCATGATTATTTGTATTATTTTTATCTCATATTAAACCTTAAAAAATATACTTTTACTAGTATGGTAGTTTGTCATCATAAGCATAAATATAAATTTAAACGAGTGAAATTTACATTCATATTTACATATGTATTTATTATAACTTTTTAGTCTTCAAACTGTTAGCCATTCCCACATACTTATCTAAATTGTTACATGTAGTCATTAGAACTCGCATAATATGTTTATTTTAATTTCCTTGTACTTGTTTCAAAACTACAAAAAAGGAAGTTCATTGAAATCATAAATAAAGTGAATCATTGATTCCATTCATGCTCATTTTTAATCTTAACTAAAATAATAAATAAATATAAATATTTAATTCATAGAGTTTGCCCATTTTTAATCTTTATAAACTATTACTCTAATAATATATATTATATTATTATATATTATTTATTATTTGAACTAAAAAATGCTTTTTTTTTTAATTATATTTTTTTATATTTACCTAATTGAAAAATAAATATTATAGAAGGAAGAAAATAATTTTTTCTATGGGTAATTAGACAGACAATTAATTATATAATATTAATATATTATATATAATATATAAAATAAATATTTAAATGCGAAAATTTACATAAATATTTAAATTCCTTTGTGGCTCTCTGACAGGAAATGGTAAACTGAAACTTTCATAAAGCTTTTCTGTTTGCTTAATATATTGTAATATTGTAATATTGTAATTGGAGAGCTTGCTCTGCTATTTTATTTATTAACAAAAAAAGAATCTGTGCCATTTCAATAAAATTTAAAATATATTTATACAACCTTCATATTTGTTATATACATAACATATATATTTTATATATATTATATCTGTACTTTTCTGAGCCCCGTTGGTCTAGCCTCACTGGACTCACTGGACGAACTGTTTGAAAGGTTTCTTAGGGAGAACTCTAGGCCTTATTGCCTTTGCGACTATTCTACATAGATCACTTGATGTGCTAAAAAATTGATTTCAATGAAACTATCTTATTTTCCTTATAGCATTTCATACACATATTATGTCATTTAATAATATTTATACATCATATTCGTGACATGCATAAGAATTTGTACAAAATACTTTCTGCTCTTTCGCTGTCTGGCTGTGTGAATGTGTGAATATTTCAGTTTTATATGATTCTCAGACATTTGTCTGAGTTGGCCTCACCGACTGACTGGGCGAACTGTGTGACGCTTATGACGGCACAATTTCTAACCAGTTGTTCTTGTTCTTGTGCTTTTGTCGCCTCTATACGACATCTAAAGGTTTTCTTCGTTTTCTTCCTCTTCTTTTTTGTGAGTGTTGTGTCTTGTCAGCTGTTGGTTGTTGCTTTTGCTACAAATTCAGTTGCAATTCATGAGAACTGACCAAGAGCGAAAAGTCGCGACGACGCGCCGGCTGCAAGAACATCAAGTGCTGTAATTTTCTCATGACGATAACAAAGTCGCAGCGCTGTAAGAAAAAGTGTTGCCAAAATGGTCAACGTACTCTACGAGCCGTCGTCGTGGCAGCAGCGCGAGTGGTTTGACTTGTCTAGCGGCCTGGCAGCTCCAACTGTTCTTGGCCAGACATTGGCATGCGTTGCAGTAAAATCTGCATTCCTGCGAGACCATTTAAATGCTGATGTCTGCGTCAGCTCTACAATCTGCAGTCAGCTAGCTTAGTTGGCCAGCTAGCCAGCCAGTCGTTGGCCATTTGCCAGTTAGTAGCTGTGCGCATCAGTTGTTTGCTTCTTGTCTGGTGCGCTGATTTGCCGCCGGAAGTACGACTCGCTAAGCAGCAGAATTTTCTATTCGCTGCTGTCGCGTCTTATACTGTTAGCCGGCCGTCGCGACGGCTGTTAGCGAAAAGCTCTTGGCTAACAGCATTGCCCCTACCCGAATGCCACATCCTGTTGGCTAACAGCCGACTGTAGCTTTTCATGTTAGCATTTCCCCAGGCATATAACAGTTCCGAGGCAGGTGCCCCGCTTCGGGTGGCTCTTCGTTTCCTAAAACCGGTTACTTTGCACACCAGTTGCGCATTTATTATGCATGGCTGTGACGTGGCTGGAACTGTGGCTCTGTGTGGCTCTGTGACTCTGGCTCTGGCTCGGACTGTGCGACTGTGGGACTGTGGCACTCGCACGTTTCCTGGCCGCGCTTTGTTAGGATGCATTGGTTGAAGGTATGTGTGCCAAGTGCGCTGGCCATTTGGCTGCTTGGCTGGTTGGCTGGTTGGCCGGTTGGCTGATTCGGTCTGCTCTTCTGGCTGGATTTTGATCAGTCGTCGCTGGCACTGGTTAAACCTTGGCCTTGAGGCCCTTAAATGGCTCACTGTTCGCGCAACTTGCTATCGTAAATTGCTGTTGCTGTTGGCAGGCCAAAAGCCTGTTCCTGCTGCTTGTTGCTTGTTTTGTTTTTCTTCTTTGCTTTTCTGTTTCTGTTTCTGGCTCAGTTTCAGTTGCTGTTTTTTTTATTTATCTCTTCCATTCGATTTGCAAACAGTCGCCACATATTATCGTGCTGTCGCTGTGCTTGCAATCAAAGTCTGGCTTGGCCTTCGCGTTTGTCTTTAAAAATAAAGCAAAAATAAAAAAAAGATGGCGTATAAAAATACTTTTTTTTTGCTGTTGCGGCTGCTGCTTCGGCTTCTGCTTCTCTTCTGCTGCCCTGGATTTTTGATTTCACTTTTGTGGCCAACTACAAATTCTGGCAGCTTAACATGCGCCTCATTAGCCGTTAGTTGCATTCAACCCGAACACAAAACCAAAATGCTTTTGTTGTAAACTCAATTTAAGCTGTGGCAAGTGGCAGCAGCGGTAAGCCATAAATACAATAAATCACAATTTAAAGAGCGCAAGCCAGTGCCCTGTTGTTGTTGTTGTTGTTGCTGTTCTTAAGCTTTGTTCCTTTTGCTGCCGCAGTCTGGCTAAATAATTCCAATCAGCAACTGCTGCAGACCGATGCCGCGGCATACCCGGGCTGCTGCTTCGCGAAGGTCGCCAAAGGTAAAAGGCAACAAGCAGCAGGAGCAGCAGCAGCAGCGCCTTATTATCTATACCATTGTACTTGCTTTTTGCTGCACGTTCGCTACGTTGGCTGGTTGTCGGGCTAGAGGACTATGCTGAATTGAAGTTGAAAAGCTTCTTCATTGCTTTAGAGTCGAGGGCTGGGTTTACTCTGTTCCTCACTCCTCTTCGCTCACCAAAAAACAAAAACCCGGATTTTTTGTTTTGGCGTCTCCTTAGTTATCCTGGACCTGAGATTGTATTCTAGAACGACTTTTGACTTCGCTGCTTGGTTAGAGTAAATTGAAATTAAAATTTGTTAAGAACTATACTTTTGTTTTGGAAGGTATTTTGATAGTGTTGGAAAATATGCAACATTTATTTGTATGAATGAGGATCTCTTGTTTTTGTCAAGCGAAGATAACTCTGATAAAGTTTTGTATAGAGACTATTAGTGTACAAACTGTCAATTTCTATATATTTTTTTTTTTCTGGTTTTCATTCTATTTTATTTGCTTCAACTTTATCTGCTAAGAAGAAAATTAGGATTAACGAAAATCCATAGATTTATGAAATTTAAAAAAAAATTAACTATTGCCCTTTTTTTAATTTTTTTTTTTTACTTTTACAAAAATATTTTTCATTAATTTATTTACTTTTTTATTTTATTTTTTTTTTTGTTAGTTTATTTCTTTTTTATTTATTTTTATTTTTAAAATTTTTTTATTATTATTATTATTATTTATTTATTTTTTATATCTTTAATTTTTTTTTTTTTTTTTATCAACCGAGTGTAATTATAAGTCGGTGCATGTTGCTTTCTTCTTTGTATTTTCATCTGTACTCTGCATTTGGCTGCTGCTGATTGTTAAAGGAGTTACCTGATTTGAGTTAGCGACAGAGTTCAGCGCTGCATTTGTAACAATTACGATTTCGAGTCAGTTCTTGCTTTGCTCTTGTTGCGATTTAAATATTTGTAATATTATGCCACTTTTGTCTTGCTTCGTCGAGAAATATATATACATATACGTATATTCGACAAAAATAACTGAAAACCCTTTTCTCGAGTCTGTTCATAAATATTTACAACTAAACACATTTACATTTACACACAAGCGTATAAATAAATTTTTATTCTGTTTACAGTTCGAATTGGGGACTGTGTTAAGATTTGTTATGCACTTGCTCAGTATTTTAAATCAATTTCTCCAAATGAAATTTATTTAATTTAATTTAATAAAACTGGCGACTTTTGTATATTGAATTAGAGTTCAAAACTTGATATGATAAATTATTAATTAATTATATAAATATTATCTTTTATACATATATTTGTATTATGTAAAAATTTCATTTAATATGACTAATAAAAGTTGTTTTACTAAGAATAATAATTTTATTGATACCATAAATATTATGTATATATAATCATCTCTATATGAGAGGATTGTGGTTCTTAAATATTATTGAGCTAAAAATTCTTTATTAATTGATTGGTTTATATGAAATATAAGAATTAGTCCTTAAGCCGTAGATCCAGACTAAATGTATTTACTTATCCCACTAAAATGTTTAATTGTTCTCACTAACACATTTTCTTGTGCTGTCTAAGAGAAGATTCATTGATTACCAGTCATACTCTTTTCTTGGGCTCCAGCCCTGCTCGCTCACTCGTTAACAGCAAATTAGACAAATTTCCTATGGATTGATGGGTGTGTACGGTGGGTAGACTCGGCTCGGGCTTGAGTGTCACAGAATAAAACATAATGCCACTGTGCAAATCACGCTAATGAAAAGCCTGGCGAATGCCATTCACAGCGCCATCATCAATAGAGGTGGGGCATGGCGGAGGCAAAGCCGAGCTGTGGAGCTCGACGAAAAGGACAAGTGGGCAAGCAAATAAACTTGAAAGGCGCCACTCGATGAGTGGGCGGTTGGGTGGTTGTGCGTTGGCGTGGTGCTTACACTCGGTCAGTGAGTGCTGTGCCCGGATATGCCAAGTAGTTGTCGCTCGTGACTCTCGATCCTGGTTGACTTATTTCGACTTGAGCCGTCTCGACCTGCTTGCGTTCGCTGTGTGACCCAATCCGCTTAGCTTGTCCTGCGACGCTGCCTTGGCTCCAGATGTTGTTGTTGTTGTTGTTGCTGTTGTTTTTGACCTTATTGGTTGTAAGTGCTAACAATGAGATTATGCTTCATTACGCGCCACCATCGGGTCAGGCCGGCTGACTGACTGATTGACTGACTGAGTGACTGACTGGCCGCACTGCTGGTGGCAATCATAACAAGCTTTTTGCGCACCATTAGCATCGCGGTTGCTGTCGATAATAGCGTAAGTGCTTCAACTAATGGATAGCCTCCCGCTTCATGTCCACCACCCAGTCCAGCTCTTGTGGAGGAGTGTAGGTGCGGCTGGTTGCAATTGTTAAATGCTTACAGCTACCGCAGTCAATGCAAACCAAGCCAAGCCAAACCAAGCCAAACCAAACCAAACCAAACCAAATCACCGCTCCACTCCACACTCCCCTCTCAGTGGAGGTCCGTGCACTCAGCAACACATCAATGCAAAGTGAGTTCTCGCACCGGAATCTCAAAAATGCAGCAGCTCCAGACTTTCGACTGGCCGGCGACGATGATGATGATGATGAAGCTGTTGCGGTCGCTGCATTGCCCCATTCAGGCAGGCGGCAGGCTTGGAGTCTGCCTACGAGCACTGTGCATATATGTATGTATATATGTATGCATATGTGTGTGTGCATTAATGTGTATGTTTGTGTGCCCATTGGAGCCTTTGCTCGTCTGGCACGTTGAGCTGTGCGGCCATGGCCACAAAATGCCTGTCGTTGGTAAAGTTGCCAAACTTGTTTCATTTGCGGTGGAAGTATAATTGCGGCTACGACGGCAATGAAGGCGGCTCAGTTCGCGAATTTTACTGCCCTTTTTGCCTGGAATTTTATTATTGGAAATGTTTCGATGGATGGTCTGGAAATCTGCTGCTGTTTACCTGATGCAGCCTGTGAATTTTTGTGCTGCTTCTTGATTTGCTTTCGTTCTTTTATTTTGTATTTCAGTTTTTTCAATTTTTAATTTCAAAAGGCGTACCGCTCCACCTCACCCGTAGCTCACAGTGGGTCAAGAGTTCGCTTATGTAGAATTCTCTGCCAGGAGAGAGAGCAATACAAATGTCGCAAGCCTTTGTGACGCTGGAATGTTATGATAATAAACAAAATTGGCTTATGACCAAAGGCCAACAAACATTTTGGCCTATGAGCAACTGCTGACAGTGGGACATTACTTGGAGTTCTGGCAAGTGTTTGCTGCGATGTTGGCGCTGTTGGCAAGTTCATGGCCAAAACAATTGCAGAGCAGGGCAACAGCAACAGCAACAGCAACAAAGTAATTACGCCAACACGCAAAGTTGTTGTTGTTGTTGTGGCTGCTGCTGTTCAGCTTAATGTTGCATGCACCAATGCGCAGCATAGACTATCAGCACTTGCTACAATTAATTCCCAAGCATAAAACATACACAAACAATTATTCAGTTAAATAGTTTGGAAACTTTGTTAGTTCCCGAATTTCATATATAGAATTTTAAGAGTTTCCAGTAATCATAAAGAAGGCTAAGACTAACTCAATTTTCCTTGTGGAAATCTTAGAAAATTTGTATATAATATTATCGGCAATTTTTGACCATAAACCGAACTTGAGAATTTCTCCCACTTTTGCTCACCTTTCTTTGAAATTGAATTGAATTAAAATATAAGTATGTACTTATATATATTTCAAAGCTTAAGCTTAAGTGATTATTTCATTTGAGGAAATAATATTTCGGGCATAAGTCTTGAGAGCCAATTTCATTTGCATTTGTTAGCGAGCTGCTAGCCCAGTTCTTCTTGGCCAAGATGTTAGCAACGCATTTGCACAATGCAAAACGTTTGTGGTAATAAATTTAGCTTAAAATAAACCAAGAGACAGCAACTATAGTGACTATAATTCTATTGCACATTGCTGTTGTTGCAAGCAGCAAGCAATGGAATGTGGTGGGGCAACAGCCAACAGGCAACAGCCAAGTTAAGCGCGCAAGGCAAGACAAAGTAATAGAAGAGAAGAAGACATTCCAAGCCTTGGTCAGAGCCAAGTGCAGGCAGTAAAGTCAAGTCGCAGTTACACTGTGTATGTGTATGTGTGTGTGTGTGTGTGTGTCGCTGTGTCTGTGTGAGTTGCATGCAATTTTGCCGTTTATGCCATTTGCAATAAGAACGACGACGAGGGCAGAGAAAAAGGCGCTGCAGCAGCAAAAGAAATATTCGACTGAATTAAAATGTGGCAAGTTGACTATTTCGTGCGTTAAGTTGTTGCCTGTTGCTGTTGTTGCTGTTGCTGTTGCTGTTGCTTGTTGGCTGCTTGGTTGGTTTCGCATCGCTTGGCCGCCGCCAAGACAGGGCTAGCTGGCTGGCTGGTTGGCTAGTAAATGTTGTTACCGCATATTTCTCTCCAAAAGATTCAAGTTGAAGTTGAATGTCGTCTGCGGCTCCGAGTCCGATGTTGATGTTGCTGTTGCTGTTGCTGTTGTTGCGGCGGCTGCCTTGGCCGCCAGTTGTTGCCATTGAATTACCAAAGTCAACGGCTCCTTCTCGTTCTTCTCTATCTCTCTCTTCTGTTGTTGTTGTTGTTGTTTTTTGTTTTTGTTGCATTTCAAGCAGTCAGCCAAGCAACCAGCTAGCTAGAGCTATAGCGACAACGTTACCGAGATTGAGATTCATTGCCTGTTGCATGCCACAGCCGTTGAACTGGCTGCATGTGCCCCTGCCGCTACCTCCCGCCACAGTCGCAGCCCCCTGTGCAGCTGTTGCGCTTGACTAGCAAAAATTATATGCACATACATATATCTGTATCTATATGGTGGCGGCCCCTGGTTTGTCTTGCGGCAACATGAATGTTGCATGCGACTGGTAGACCACATTCTATGTTTATATTTTTGTGTAGTGCTGTACTTTCTGTACGCCCCACAGCCCGTAATGGGTCGATCAGGCTCAAATGTGCACGGCCAATTGAAAAACTTGATGCGTGTGCACTTCAGTTTTGTATTACGATTTTACAGCTTAATCAATATTTGTGCATTAAACGAAAGTAAATAATTTTTATGCTCTTGGCTGGTGTTTCGTCTGCTCTCTGGCTCGCTCTATATTGGTCTCGTTTGGTCTCTTTTTATGGTCATTGCAGGTAAGCCCCATTTTACATTTTTTGAACTACCAACGAGAACGGCGAACGGCAGTTAGAGCCGGGGCTAATGCGGCATAAAGAGCGTGAGTAAAAACAAACGCAAATCATTTAACGAGCCAAGCTTAGACTGGGCACATATTGTTTTATATGCCGCGGGCACAGTCAAAACAGCAACAACAGCAACAACAATGGCCAATAACAACAACGACAACAATGAAAGTTGGCAACAAATTGCGCGTAAATCTCATAAACCGTTTACAACTACAACAGCTCAACGCGATGCGGCATCATCGATGACGCCGCCATCAACGTAGCCGTTTCCTGCAACAATAACAACGCGATTTTTATGCAGAGCATCGGTTTTATCGGTCTGTCAGTGAGTGAGCGAGCGAGACGCAGAGAATGTGTGAGAGAGAAAGAGAGTGAGATAGAGAGAGCGGACAGTCGACAAAGCTAAAACACTCCTGAGCCTCGCTCATGGCCAATAGCCTAAAAGTTGTTGATACAACACAAAAACAAAATCGAAAACAATCCAAAAATTGCTCTTTCCGAATTGTGTCGATAAATGAAATTTATTTCTATCAGTGCCGAATCATATGGCCAAATCTATGGGCTTTTCGCCGGGTTATCAACGGCAACATTTGCATACTAACGGGTGCCGCTGAGTGTATTAAGGGATTTGCCATCAAATAGTGCACTTCATGCAACTCGAATTGAATGTGTTTATTTACAGAGAAATACCTCTCTATATATGTATATATTTTTGTTTTATTTCTATTTTATTTCTTGTGCACTTATAAAGCTAACAATCCCATTGGTATGTTGAGAGCGGCATTTTTGATCGTGTTTCCATCAAATAAATAACACTTAAAATGTATAACAATTGTATTTGAATTCATTCCATTCTGTGTGGAAACTTTTCAGTCTATTCGGCATGCAATGCAGACTATTTACACTCTGAATAGATGAGAATTGTTTATCAATATTGTTAGAATTTTATTATATATATATGTACAATTCTAACAATATTGATAAACAATTCTCATCTATACTAGAGCAGAAAAAATATAGGATTTCAATAAATATTGTAAGATATATATATATATATATATATATATATATATATATATATATATATATATA
>NW_022045919.1:159192-198423 GCF_001654015.2 Drosophila navojoa
ATATATATATATATATATATATATATATATATATATATATATATACATATATATAGAAAAAATATAGGATTTAAATAAATATTGTAAGATTAAATTAATATTTATTTAAATCCTATATTTTTTCTGCTCCTAATCTAAATTTTGACTCCAGTGCATATCAAACCCGATTGGAACTTGATTAAATTTTGCAATTTATATTTATTGAATTTAATTATATATAGAAGCATTATATATAGAATTATAATTATATATAGAAGAATTGAATATAAATTTAATATTCAATAAAAAATTGTAATAAATGATGTTATCGCATTTTTGTATAAAACAGTGAATATAAAAACATATAAAAGGAATATCATACTGAACATATTAGTTTTTGAGCACTATTTTAATTATAAGTAGAATTTTTAATTAAAAATTTTCTTGATTTAATGGCTTTCAAATATAATTTAAGGACTCAGTTTCATATATTACTTCAGATATTGGAAATAATAATAATGAAATTCATTCCTGAAATCTATTTTAATTGTAAATAGTATTCTGACTTATTTTTACTATTCTAATTGATTCATTAGTTTTCAAATATAATTTAATAACTCAATTTCAAAATTGTATCAGTAAATTTGTACTGTAATCATTTTATTTATTTTCCTAAGTATATATTCTTCTAGGGCCTTGTTGGTCTATTCTTACCAACCAATAGATGGGCTCGTTTATTACCAAACACTGTGGCTCAGTCAGTCAGGAGGCACAGCTCATATCTACAGTTAAGCTTTTCCGAAAAGCTTTTCCGCTTAACAGTGGCCGCGTTAACAGTGAATCCATTCCCCTGCAGAGCTACCCCTACATCAACGCCAGCCAACCCCTAGAGGAAATGTTTTCCCCTGGCCGTGTCGGCCACCCACAACTCGTCAACTGCCTCATTCACACCTATGGTCGTATTTGCACCTTGCTGTCATGCGCGCTGCGTCCGTTCGGACTCTCGCACACGAACAGCGCGCGACGCGACGCGAGGCGACTCGACGCGAAGCGATGCGATGCGATGGGCAAGCGGCAGCATCGGCTCGGCTGGGCGACATCGGAAAAGCCATTCGGTTTTCCGTGCTTCGGCATTTCGGCACGACAGCTGCGGCGCTCGCCTTTGCCTTGGCTGGGAGGGTGGCAAAAGCGTCGCCGCTCACCTGAAAGCGAATGCTGCTTTGCCGTCGTCGTCGTCGTCGTCGCTGTCGCCGTCGCCGTTGGTCGTGTGTTGGGCGCTCTGTTTCCACCCCTTGCGCGCATTTCCGAAGCAGGTGTAACAATTATTATTTTCTCGTTGATTTTGTCGTCGCAGCCGCTGCCGACGACGACGGCGACGACGACGTTGTTGTTTTGCCTTTTTTGCGTTGCACGCTCTGCCCGTCGCCCTGCGTACGCCGCCTCTTGATTTTCCATTTTCCATTTCTCTTAAACGCAGTCTCCCGCTCGCACAGCAACGCTCTCGCTCGCTCGCACCAGCACGCGGCTATTGGCAGGGCGCGCACGCATGGCGCTTGCATTTGCTGTCTCACATGGCCCCACGTGTGTGTCAAAGTGTGTGTGTCCTTATCTGCCACTGTATGTGTGTGTGTGTGTGTGTGTGTAGGTGGGTGCTAGTAATGTTGTTACTGCAACAATAGCTGCTATTACAACAGCAAAGGTAACAGCAGCAGCAGCAGAGCGGCAGAGGCAGCGACGAATGTCCCTTCGCACGAAGGTGAATCCCACAGCGTCGTCGAGCTGCTCAGGTGGGCCAGTTGGTGTGCGCCTTCCCCATCTGATCCTCAAAAGGTCTTATACGAGTTGTGGATGACTTATACGAGTGTTATATAACAACGAAAGTCATGGGGCTTTGCACACAATGATGAACACGTTACCAAATCGCGCCCAGCGAACGACGACGACAGCAAACAAGAAAAAATTATAATGAACAAAAGACGTTTAATAATTGCGCACCTGAGGCACCACAAAAGCCGAGCCTCAATATGAAGCGTCTCCAGCAACAGCAGAAACAAAAACAACAACAACATAAGCAATATCAAAGCAATGGCAAAGGCAAAAGAACGTTGAAGAGGCAACAAGCCAAGGAACCGGCAGGTAACAAACGGCAACAGAGAGGAAGAGCATGAGAGAGAGAGAGAGAATGAACGACAGAGAGAGAGAGAGAGAGAGAGCTGAGCAGAGAGGAGACTAAGTAAAGGTGTGCTACGCGCTCCGAAAACAGTTTTCGGAGTTCATTTTTCTAGAAGGAGAAATGCTGCCCAGCCTACGTCGCTGTCGTCGGCAACGACGTCGCCGTCGTCGTCGTCGTCGTCGTTGATGTTGTTGTCGTCGTTTCGTACACGAGCTAGCATCTCTAGGTGGTCGGTGTCGGTGTCGAACTCGTCCGGTTCTGGCCTCTACTGTTGCTTTATTTTGGATAACGTGCGTCGCTGTTGCTGCTGCTGCCGCTGTCGCAGTCGCTGCCGGCGTCAGCGTTGGCGCAACAGATTCAATCTGGCGACAGCAGCGCTGCCGCACTCCGAAACAAAAAAAGGTATATTACCTTAGAATGCCAGTCGTTCTTACTTCAGTCTTCGTACAGTCTTTGCTTTAACCCGTTCCAATTCTGTCCGCCGTTCGTACGCTCGCTCGCTCGTTCGCTCTATAGAAATCATATGTAGTATAACAGCAACAACAACAACAACAAGAACAACAACAGCAGCAGCAATTGGCACCGTAATAATAACAACAACAACAACAATTACAACTACAACAGTAGCAGTAGCAGTAGCAGAAATCGGCAACAACAACAAAAACAATAAGAACAAGAACAACTATACCTGGCTATAGAACAAACACGCGCACCGACAGTCGACAGTCGCTTCTCTTCAGTTAGAGCTCTCGAGTTGTGTTGTTTTTTTTTGTTTTTGGCTATCATCATCAACAGGGTAGCCGTAGTCAGTCGTAGCCTCATCGCCGTCGAGCCGCCGCCGCTGTCGTAGCCGTCGCCGCCGCTGCCGCTGCCGTCGCCGTCGCCGTCGCAGCCAGCACACACATCACAAACCAACCACCACCACCACTACCACTACCAACAACATCAGCAGCAGCAGCAGCACCACCACCACCACCACCACCAACACCAACGCAAACACCCATAACAGCAGCAACAACAATAACAGAAGCAGAAGCAGCAGCAGCAGCAGCAGCAACACTCACACACTCTCACACGCACACACATACGCGTTCGCTCACTCACGAAAATTTCAATATCCAAATCAAAGTTGAGTTCAAATCGAAAACAGCCGCAATACCAGCAACAACGTCTCGCAAATAGCACGCGGATAATAAAAAACACACGCAGCATATCAAATAGTCAAAATTCGCCAAGTTCTGAATAAGTAAAAGAAAATCAAATCGAATCAAATGAAATCATATCAATGTTCATGAACAGCTGCAATCAAAATAAAACACAAATATTACTAAAGGCAATATAAATAAATTCGAAAGTATAATAATCAAAATAAATCGAAATAAAAACAAATCCGCAAACTTTTTCACACGGCTTTATTTCCGGTAATTCTCGAGTTTTCACTTTACGTGTGTGCTAGTAGAAATTAAAATCTAAAAATCTAAAAGTCTCAAGATCTACGAACACTTACAAACTTGAACTTCTCTAAATTGTTTTGAAACTTGACCGCTATCAGTGTATCGCTATTTTGTATATTCTGACACTTGACAACAACAATAACAGCAACAACAACAACAACAACAGCAACAAGATGTAAGCTAAAATTCATTAGGCAAAACAAATCAGATTAAAATTAATATTAAACAAAAACAAAAAAGCAATAATAAAATTAAAAATAATAAATAAAGAAACAAATATTTTGTGCTCGCAAAATTTATTTAGAAAAAATTTTGAAAATCTTTAAGCTAAAAGCGCACAAAATTGTTGAAATATCTGTACACAATGCTCGAATATATCCAGAAAAAAAAAATGACAATAAAAAGAATTGCTGGCCAAAAGTTCGTTGCTCGCCGACTCGATTTTAATTCTTATTGCCAGTAAGCCAGGCAGGCAGGCAGGCAGTCAGAGGCCAGCTCTACAAAAGCAGCAACAGCCCAAGAACACGTTCTAAACTGAGCTCACTGGCTTGTTCAAGTCAAGAGCAACAGCAGAAACAACAACAAGAAGAGCAGCAGCAACAGCTCCAGCTTCACGAATAGGCCCAAAAGACTACCAAAGAAATTTCAAAGCCGGCAAAAAAACAGAACGAATACAAAAAGAAGAAAAGAATGAAATATCAGCAGTGCAGGAGACGTTAGAAGGGAAAGGCAACACTCACTGAACGCTGACTGAGTCTTAGCCGGGCAGCAAGCGGCAAGCGGCAACAGCGAAACACGTTTTTGTGTTTGCGGGCCACAAAACCAAAACACAAAACGAAAAGCCAAAAAAAAAAAAAAAAAAAAACAAAAAAAAAACAAAAAAAAAAAAAAAAAAAACAAAAAACCAAAAAAAAAAAAAAAAAAAAGCAAACACACACGAAACAAAAACACACACACAGAATTTGTGTTTGTGTGTGTGCGTGTCTGTCTGTCTGTTAGCTATAAAACCTTATGGCCAACGTTCCAATAGGCCGCACACTCACTTCACTTTGCCCGTCCGCTTCGCTTCTTCACTCTCTCTCCCTCTCTCTCGCTCTATGTATTGCTCTGGCTCTGTTGCTCTTTCCTTCACTCAGCCGCTCAATCGCGTACTTAGTACGCATCGAAATAATTCCCGTAGTTTATTTTTATTGTTGTAATTACACGTCTCCAAGCCAATCGCCGCGAGAGTACAAAAGTACGCTCATATCTCTAGCTAGCTTCTCAAGTCTGAGTCCAACTTGGCAACGCGATCCCAAGAGCCAAAAACTGTGAGTCAGGCAAAAATACAAAAAAGAGAAGACAATAAAAAAAGAAAACAAAAATACAAAAAAAAGCAAGGCAAAACCGGTAAAGGCAAAGAAATTTCGTGCGTGCTAATCACGGAGAGCGTAATGCGCTCGCACAATTGTTAGAACTGGCAGCAGAGAGTTGGCCAAGAGTCAGTTAGGCGCTTTTTTGTAAGGTCTGAAAACGTGTTTTTTTGTGCGTACAGAAAGAAATAAAAAAATTGAAATAAAATAAGCAGCAGCAAAATAAAAATGAAATAATAAAACACAAAAATTATTAACGCACTTCAGACAAGAAGAGCACAAAATATTCAAAGGCAAATTTTTTGTTTTGTTTCAGAGCCGTAATTACAAGTAACCACACAACAACAACAACCACAACAACAACAAGAAACATCTATAAATAAAACAAGCAACATTTTAGCTACAAAAGTTACAAAATATATCAACAAAACCCAATAAAAAAAATTAAAGACAACTTAACAAAAAAACATCAACGAAAAGGCAATACCAACAAATCATAAAAGTCAAAAGATACAAAGAAATCAAAAAACAAACCAACTTCATTTCATCTTCTCAACGACTTTGACTCGGCACTTAATTGGTAATAAGAGCAAAATTATTATATTAAGTATTCTCATGCCCATTGTGTGTGTTTTCGTTACTTATTTTGTGCCATTTTGTTGTTATTTGTTTGCGCTTCATTTAGTTTCTCTTTTGTTTCACGAATTCCCTCATTTTTTACTTAAGTTTCAAGTTTGGCTTTGAATTGGCAAATGAAAACGAAAAAAGCCTCGACCAAAATAATTGCGGAAAAGTGACGCAATTATTCTAATTTTCCATTGGCAAATCTGATAAAACTAATAACAAAAAACTAAAGAGCAATTTATGTTTAAACTTTGTGTTTTAGTTTCCTTTTTTCATTCTCTCTCAACAACAAATTCTTTACAAATCGAAATTAATGGAAGACTCTGACACTCGCTCACTAAAACTAATGTAATTTTGGTTCTTTTCAACTACCAGTACAAGCAAGCCTCAAGATCGAAAAATATAATAATTGATAATCAAAAAGAACTGGTATTTTTCTGTACCCAAATCACAAAACTCTTTCCCACACCAATCCAAAAGAAATCCTCCAAACAACAGAACCGAAACCCAACAGAAACAGAACGCATTCAAAAGAAAAACTAAACATTCAGCATTACGGCACAAAAGGCAGCTAAACTAAAAGCAAAAACAAAACAAAACAAAAAAAAAAGTGGCAAATTGTTGTTAACTTTAATGATATATAAGTTGAAAAAGAGGAAATCAAACACAAATTAATCTTGATTTCCGCCTCTCTGAGCAGCTGAGAATTCAAAGCAAATCGAAAACTCAGAACAGTATTAAGCGAAAAGCGAGAAAGAATTGTGAAATAATTGCGTAGCGCCAATTCGAGAAGATTTTTAAAAAACTATTTACAAAGAAGTCAAATTTTTTAAAAATTAAATTAAATTAAATATATTGAATAATAAAATAAAATTGTTGGCAATTCATCTTCGATTGAATTGTATATTTTATTGTTAATTTTGAGCGTAGTTTGCAAGTGAGACTGGCCTAGCCAAAGCAAATAAAAGGGGGAAAATCAATTAGGAACGGCGTTTTCGAAATACAGGTATAGGCACACGATTTGTAGCCAGGTGAAAGAGAAGGAGTGGGCCTAGCAACAGGGTCTCTATAAAGGTGATAACACGGCGGTCAAGGGTTAAGTAATTGCATTTTTTGTGCCCCCATCCCAGGGTTCCAGAG
Organism: Drosophila navojoa; assembly: GCF_001654015.2. The sequence continues at coordinate 165,915 of NW_022045919.1, forward strand.
TTCGTATTTAGCGTCCCTTTCGGTTTAATTTGTCTCATCCCTTTTATTTACTTTTTTCGGGGATTAAAGTGTAGAATTTTTGGGAAAAATATGCGAATGCAAAGGTTGTTAAATTGAAATTAAGTATAAATATTTACAAAAGGTGCGGCAATAGCAGTCAGATAAATAGCAACATATCAAAAGAGGAAATGCAAACAAGTAATTAGCATTTTTTAATTATTATAGCTGAAATTGAAAGTGCAGATCAATCAAAAACATAAAAGCAGAGAGCGAAAAAAATATATATAAATATATTTATATATACAGATATTAAGTCAATACAAATATCTGCCTGTGTATTTGTATGAGTGTGCGTTTGTGTGTGTGTGTGTGTCTGTTATGTGTCTATCATAATTAATTGGTTGTAACTGAATTCAAAAAGCAGTCAATTGTAGCAGGAATTACCTAAAAAGTAGCAGCAACGGTGTCAATCAACCAGAGATTTTTTCCATTAGCTCTCTTGACTAATTGTAGTGGCAATTGGCTAAGTTTTTAGCAATCATATTTGTAGAATATTTTCCTTAGGGTTAAGCAGAGCAATCGTTGGGCCTTGATGCCTCGATCGACAAGAGAACGCGTTTTGACAATCAGTAAAAATTAGCGTATATATTTAAGGCCGAAGTTGAGTAGCAGCAATCAAAGCATTCAGAGTCAGGCAATAACCAGAGCATTATACTATATATATATACATATAAGTAGCATATATAAATATATATATATATACAGCTGCTCTACATATATTTATATTTATAAAGAACTTTTCGCAACTTTTGCTCTCAACTCAAATCAAACCTCAAACTACGAAAGAAAACTTTAAAATAAAACTCTACGACAATCTCTAAGGCAATTTCCCCCCTAACTTAACTTAAGAAGGCTTAATCAATCAATCAATCAATCATCAAACTCTAAACAATCTTCAAACGGTTTTCAAAACTTTTACGCTATACACTTTATATATATTCTCTATACTTATACATCTAAATCAAAATATATATACATATAAATATATATATATATATATACAGAGCATATTATACATGTCTAATTATTCAGTCTCAGTAGTGATGAACCGTAGACATAAGAACATTGCACTATAAATAAGTAAGACAATCTTCGGACAAGTTTCAACTTGAAACTACGCTCAACAACAAAAACTTAACTTAGCAAATACTTAACTTGAATATTTCCTGGCGCAATAGAAACGTTTATTAAACTATATTGAAGTCTCAGCACTCATCAAGCACTTGATAACAATTTGCGTAAAACTTTTGAACACAATTGGCATAAATTACTTAAAATTATTCGATTGGCATTCGATATATAGATATTGATATATCATCGCATAGATATACAGAATTGGCAATAAACAAGCTCACCAAACATACAAGCACTTAACTCTCTCGACTACCCAAAACCAAAACCCGTGCAATTCCCACATCAAGAAAATACCAAATAAAATATCAAAACAAAAATAAGCTAAATAATAACATTAAAAAGCTAAAAGCAAAGTAAAAGAAAACGCAACTTAAGCTACAAGTAAAACGACAACTAAAAAAAAAAAACTAAAGAAAAACAAAAGCAAACAAACAAACAAACAACAACAACAAAACCAGTGCAGAATCTAGAATTTTTCAATCAACATTTGTTGCCAATAAAACTGTCATCATTGCCGCGTTAACAGAAACCACGGCGTCAGCAGCGATTGCAGCGCTCAGTATCAGCAGCAGCTCTCAAGCGTCGCTTGCAAACGCCAGCGCCAGCGCCAACGCCGCCAGCCCCAGTCCCAGCCCCGCCGCACCGCCGACAGTTGCAGTCGCAGTCGCAGCCAGCGCTACAGTTGCAGCAACAGCAGCAACTCCGTCGCCGCCGTTAACGGTAAAAAGCGAAATCGTTGCATCTGATTCAACAGCCGAGCCCTCCCCTATACAAGATTTAATCATGGTAAGCGACGCCCACATCCTAACAACATACAAAAGAAAAAAACAAAAAACAAAAAATCAAAACAAAATGCACAAGAAAATGCACTTGAAAATGAAACGCAAATCCAAAATTTGCCAATCGACTAAATTCTATATCAACATAAAAACTATATATACTTGTATACGAGACGAAAGTTGAGATATTTACCATTTACTACATTGAAAATTGAAATCCAACGTTTCGTTTTTGTTAATACTCATACATACCTATAATTAAATAACAATACAATCGATTCGAATCGAATTAACCAGTATATATATGATAATCCGCATACAAAAAGTTGTACAGTTTACTATGCAAAATGAAACTATTTCTATTCTCTACTGCCTACTCATATATTTTTAGTTATTATATATACTTACTACCTAACTATAACATAAACGTACTATAAGCAGTTCGATTACGAGCGTAGCGAGCGCCAAGAGTCGACGAAAACTAATGTCAATGGTTCTATATATTATCTTTCAAGTCTATCCAATTATTTAATTAATATTATCATTTCTATCATTGTTATTCACATTCTTGTATATACACAAATTCTAAATAAATTATTCTTTATAATATATGCTTACATTTAATAAATTATTCTTTATAATATATGCTTACATTTGAAGCATGTGCAGAGAAAGTCTTTAGAAATAGGCAGAAGAACGAGTTATTGACAAGTTTTTTAAATTCTGTCTGATGGAAACATTTAGCGAAATATGAAAAGAAGACGTGAGTTCCAATAACCAAATCCAATTATGGTGATTTTCCTTTGTAAAAGAAAGATCTTTAATATTAAATTAAATAAAGGTTTTCAATAAATATGTCAAATGCAAATAAAATTAAAATTTCGTACTTCTCTTGTGCTTCACAGCTTATGTCAACCACTACCTCAAAGAAACTTAGGGCTCTTCTAAAATGTAAACTAAAAATTTATGGGAAAAAATTTAAAAAACAGTTTCTAATTTAGGAAATATTAAATGACATATATTTTGTAATTTGTCCAATATCTTACATTATTTAGGCCTTTTTAAAATTATTAAAAATATAATTAGCTAAACTTTAACTGCAAATGTACAAAATCTTCGGCTTATCGAAGGAATTTATTTTATTTATTCTCTCTCTAACCATTGACATTAAAGTGCGACTTAAGAGCAAACACCTAATTAAAGTTGATGTCATTGATTGGTGTTGATGATATGATCCAAAGAAAACTGAGGTTTCATGGCCTGTCGACTATTCTTTCAGTTTCTCTCTTTTCGGTCAGGCTGTGGAGCTTGAATAGTGTTGGCTCGCTGGCTCGTAATCTGAAACTTATATACACACAATTTCTAGCCCGAGTTCTGGTCTTGAAACTAGCTTATATTTCTACTACAAATTGCTGCTATGGCTGTCTCTGTTTTATCTATATTCTATTTGGCTCTTTCTTACGATCTCTCTATATATCTTTCGCTTTTTATCTATCTCTCCCTCTCTCTGTCTCTGTCTCACTCTCTTGCTTACTCATTAATTGTAGTTTTAACCAGCTATTCTCTATACGAACTCTATACTATAACATTTAGGCACTACTCTCACTTTGATCCCTGCTAATTTTGCCACCTTTTACTCTGTGCTGCATAGCGCACACGAATTTACCTTTTATCCAAAATACGAATCTTATGATTTACCCAATAGGTAAGGCACGATCGGTGCGCCACGTTCTGTAACTCCGGGGAGCTATGGAGTTGCTCTTTTTGTTTGATAAGTTCAAAACTTTTCAGTTTCCTCAACTTGAATTTGTATGTTTTGGTTTCTCTGAATATTATTTTGGTTCGCCAGTTGTGCGTTGTACTTGAGATTATATTCTGTTTATTTATCCGTTGAATATGGATTATTGTTTGCCAACATTTGCCAAATCAGCCAAAGTCAAAACCAAACTGAAACTTAAACTTCAATTAGCCCCAAACAAAACCAAATATCGAGAATAATCTGAATGCGCATCAATTCACACCACGCACAGCAAATGCAACTGTTGCAAGCACCACCGCCCACGCATCCACATCATTTGCACCTGCAGCATCCAGCAGCCGCCGCCGCCGCAGCTGCTGCCGCGGGCGCATTTCAAGCCTATCCGACGGGCGCCACAGCTGCAATGCTGCAGCAGAGCAACGTCGTCGCCGTCCAGCAACATCATCAGCAGCAGCAGCAACAGCAACAGCAGCAGCAACACGCAATGCTGCTTCATCATCAGGCCGCTGCGGCTGCCGTTGCCGCACAACAGCAGCAACAGCAACAGCAACAGCAGCAGCAGGCACAACATCAACAGCAACTCCAACTGCAGCAACAACAGCAGCAGCAGCAGCAGCAGCAACACCATCAGGCACAACAGCAACAGGCCGCCCAACAGCAGTTCCACTATCAGCAGCAGGCGCAGGTTCAGGCTCATGCCATGCTACAGACGTATATGCAGCTGCAGGTGAACAATGTGGCTGCTGCACCGGCCACGCCCACCAAATACGCGTCAGCTGGAATGGCGGCTGGTGGAGCACAGTATTTTGCCGCGCCGACAACACCGCTCACGATAATACCGGCATGTAGTGGAGCCGCAGTGGCTGCTGCCGCCATGTTTGCCACAGCCGCCACGCCCACCTCGGCGGCGACCACCCCGAGCAACAATGTAAATAATACAGTTAATCTATGTGATGTAACTAGAACTACTACCAAATCTACCACCACTACTACTAAGCAGCCCGCCGCCGCTGCCGCCGGCGACGCTGGCCATCCGGCGTACAGTGTTGGCGGTCGCCTGGTCTCGCTACTGGGACCGCCGCCAGCAGCTGGCGTCCACGCCCACGCCGGCGCCGTTGGCAGCAGCAGCGGCAGTAGCGGCTGCAGCTCTGCATCTTCTGATTGTTCTATGCCATCGCCAACTTCACTACACTTATCTTCTCCTAAAAAGGTTTGTGTGTTCACTAAAAACGCTAACAACAACAAAACATTGCATTTCAAAATTAACTTAACCAAAATAAGCTTTTCTCTTTTAATTTTCCTCTCCACACACAGACACTCATAATTCTTCGTTTTCTTCTTTCATTTCTTTTTGTTTCTTTTCATTTTTTTTCGAAACTCTTTCTCTAGTAGTTAGTTCTCTTTAACACTGCGTGCCATTCAAAACATTTTGAACTCATTTTATTGTAGGCCTAGAACAATTAGTCAATAAATCTTTTTAATAACTCGATCACTGATCCACTTGATCCACTAATTGCGCTCTTTAGCTAAACACACAGTACCGTACCACAAATATATAAATACATATCTCTCTCGTCTTCTTGCTACCACCTACCTCTGTCGTCTCTCCCTCTCTTTCTCTCACTCTTATTCTCTGTACTGAGTAGCTTCTTCTCCTCATTTGATGTTGTATGCGTGTTGTGATTGTTGTTTTTATATTTATTCAGCTGTAGACTTGTAAATTGTAATATCTATCTAGCCTAAGTTTCGCTCAATCATGTTAGCTTGTAAGTATCTCATTTGGAATGCACATATAAGAGAGGGAATATTATATTGAAATAATCTGTTCGGGTTCCCAGACAACTTTTTGACATATTCATGCCATATGCCTAGTTTCTTAAGCGGGTAACCGACTTGAGCTCCCTACAAACGTATCATTTGTACGAATATTTAATTTGCAATTTAATTACCACAGAGAATATACATTTCACATTTATATAGACATATCTCTATATATACGTGTATATATACATATTGACTTTTATCGACATATATCTAATCCACATGTCTTTGCCGTTCGCCCATTTATTTATTTTTATTTTTTTCCTATTTGTCTCATTTTGCCCAGTTTTGCCGTGTTTTATTATTGGCGCTAGCGCACTTTGCACACGTACCAAAGTATTTCTGGCATCGCCCATCGATGGGCGTGACATCGTGCCACTCAATTGTGCGTAATAAAATAATGTGCAACCGCTTGACCATGCGACTGGCATACTGATGAGTGCTCGTGGTCGTCTGAAGGGTCGTGAATATATTTATGGAAAAGCCCTCTTCGCTCCTCCTCCTCCTTTTTTTTTTTTATAAAAACAGGACAAACAGTGAAGCAGAAGTTAAGTGAGTGGCGCAGGATTGCCAGATAATGGAGCTTGGTTAAAGTTCACATATGACTGAGGCCTGCATTGCGAAACTTTGGTACCTCAATGTTGCCACGTTGCAAGCTTGTGTGTGTGTGTGTGTGTGTATGTGTGTGGTTGCGCTTGCTTTATTATTTTATCAGTCATAAATATCTCGCACATGCGAACATTAACCGCAATTGTTTGGCGTGCACTTATGGCCTGACGTGGCAGCAGTTGCTCCCTAGCTGCAACACCCCGCCTGCTGGAGGTGGCAGGAGACGGCAGTGGCTTGCTAGTGGTGCCACATGTCGCCCATATTGATTAGTTGGCAATGTCGCTGCAAATTGTTGCAAGTTGCACATAAAAACTGCGCTAGCTCCCTTTTGGGCAACGCTCTCTCTCCCCCTCAATGTGTGTGTGTGTTCATTCAACTGAACACAATTTTTAAGCGTGTCCATTCTCCGTTCATTATCGATTTGTCCGTACATATCCTGACTCGTTTGTGTTTCAACTGCAGCCAAATGACTGTATTAAAAGCCGCCCGCCCGCAGAGTAAACAAACAAACAATTGCATTGGCGTCGACATTAAGTTATCTGTAATTGATTTTGTTTATCGCCCAGCCGAACGAACGAATCGCTCGACTATTTGATCTGTCGACCCGACTCCTGGCCCATTAAATCCATTAAACCAGCTGCATTTTTTTTTCGCTACATTTACTTTGCACACGGAACATTGAAAACGCTGTAAAATTTCCGAATGTGGAATATAACAAATTTTATGAAAATATATATACATATATATATATATTCTGCTTGTTTTGTTATTATTATTATTACAATGCGCAATACGGTCATTATGGCTATTAATACGGCTATGGCAACATGCAAATGTTGCATATGTTGCACATGGACAACAAGTGAAAAACAATGCAATTGGTGTAGTTATTGTTTAATTTGAATTTGTTGCATTCAAATGCGTGTCGTATGCATATACAACATGCAAACAAACAACAAACATTCAATGTTTGTTTTCATTGTTTCCGATTAGTTGGCAATGGGAGGAGATTTTCATATTTCCTTGAATTGTTCGTTGACATTTTGAAAAGATTATTAAAAACAAGAGAAATAATTAATTTCTACCACACAAATGAAACTGCCTAAAAACTATTTCCTTTCATTTCAATGCAAATATTTGCCAGCAAATGTCATGATTATATATATATCATATTAAATATAATATATCCCCATAAACAAATAGCCTCTAGTGACTCATCAAATCTGTGTTCAGTATTTTAGAGCCCTGGGCAGCAAGAAAAGTTTGCAAAGCAAATAGAGATTGCGTTTAATGCACGCAATTTTAATTTCAGCAGAAAATTTCACTTTGTGGTTGAATAAAAAAAAAAAAAAGGAAGAACATTAGATACAAAATACAAAAAAAATAATAATAAATTTGTGTCTACAAAGCGGCGCGAGAGGAGCAGCGTACAAAGTGTCAAAGCCAGCGCTGGCTTTGAAGTGTAAGCTGGGGCCCTGGACGCCCTGGACATGGGGCCGGCGTTTGCCGTTTGGCCAGCCAGCGTGCACTTCTAATAAGCCAAACGTCTAACTTAGAAATGCACAAATAAACTTTTTAAATTTAAAAATTCATCAAACTTTGAAACGCTCTCGCTGGCGTTGAGCAAACAGCCCCTGCAGGGGGGCGGGGTCAGCGGCTGTCCCTTCATAGAAGTCAGCAAATACGCGTAAAGTGCGTTCTCTCATCATACAAAATAAGGGGAAGAAAAAAATATATATAGTAAAAAAAAAAAAATAAAATAAATAAAATTACATTAATCCGTAATCGGAAAACTTGGACAACACGAATACGGCGCAAAAGTTTTTCGCTCGGCTCGAAGAGAAATTTATAATAAGCGATTTACAAGCAACAAAATACAAGAAAAAAAAAAGAAGAAACGAGTTTTCTAACTAAAATTTCAATTATTTTGGCAAGCAGCAATAAAATAATTTGAAATTTAAATGCACTAGACGCCCCCGCCCTCCTTTGTCAAATAGGGCAGACAATCTGTTGCCCAGTTCAAGCGACAGGGCGGTGATTGTCAAGAAATGTTGAATGTAGAGCACACAGATGGTGGGCTGGCGCAGATAGCAGCGGAGCGCGAGGGCAGCGCCACGCACATCAAATTGAGATGAGAAAATAAAATTCAATAAACTCTTGTTAGGCACGCAGCGAGTCCTGGCCGAGTGTTGGCTTGAGTTGCTGTAGCTGTTGTTGTTGTTGTTGTTGTTGTTGTTGCCGCTGTAGCAGCGACAAGGACAACGTTTTAAATATTGACAGCCAGCTCCACCTTATGCTGTACTCGATTCCCTCTCCAGCAGCTGGCCCTAGCGCCAACAATGTTGTCGATTAAATAGATAAATCAACCCTAGGGACATGTACACCCGAGCATTTTTGCATTGATCAAAAGCTCTGTGTGTGTGGAAGGGAGTGGGGTGGGGTGGGGTGGGTGAGGGGTATATGTTGGTTAGGCATTGTTATGATTTCGACAGCATGCCGGCATCACAAACTGAACGACAACGAATGGGCCATATCGATTTTGGGCTATTGAAAATTATAGCACACTTTATGGGCTCTGTCACACAATTAGAGTTGCTGTGTGTGTGTGTGTGGGTGTGTGTGTTCATACAATTGCGCTAATCAGTCGTGGGACATGTGCTAAAGGAATAGCAGCAGTAAAGATGTAGAGGGAAACACACACACAGTGAGAGAATGATAGAGGAGGGGAGAGAGAGGTGACAGACATACACTCACATTTCTTAGTCTCTGTCTGTGACAAAACAAATTAAAAAGTTATGACTTAAAACGTTAGGCTAAAACGAAATTGACGCTCGCTTGGCCAACTCCCAAATGCCGTTGGCCAAATTTAAATTGCTTTTGTTGCGCTTTTGCAGCTGAAGCTGCATTTGCTGCTGCTGCTGCTGCTGCTGCTGCTGCTGCTGCTGCTGCTGTTGATGATGATTTTCCTTTTTGTGTGCAAGTTTTCTTTGTTGTTTGCACAAATAGTTTTTGTCGCCATTGCCATAAAAAATAGGAGATTTCCTTTTGAAAGGCAGCGTGAATAAAAATGTGTTAAAGAAGTTTTGGTAGGGGGCGAGGGAGGCTTGTTGGGGTGGTGTAGAATCGAGTACGCCGCGGCGCGAATTAAGCTTTGCGCGGCTAAGCGGCCACAGCAAAGCGCATTAAAAAAGTTGTTTGCATACTTTTTGGCTAGAGCGGAAACTTAATGCAACTGAAGTAAAGTTTGATTCATTAAAAGCTTTAATGCGTGCATACATACATATATGTATATAAATATGAGATGAATATAATTATGAATATGAATATGAATATTGAATATACACACGTGTGTGTCTATGTGTGCGTGTGTGCTTTGCGGCATAGCCGCTTGACTGGCAACCCATTAAAAGTTGACACGCTCAACAACCCTAAGCCAACTTATGGGGTTGTAACTTTGGCATTTACGAGCGCCAGCATTTGCCCTTTAGTGTACTGTATTACACTACGTATGTACGTGTGTGTGTCTGTGTGTTTTTGTGTGCCTTGTGGGAGTGTGAGAGTGTGCGAGAGAGTATATACTAATCCAGCCGGAGCTGAGCTGTCGCGCTGACCAACTTTTTGGCGCACTATAAACTAGAAGCGACAAACGAACTTATTAATATGCAATGCACACTTTGTAGCTATATTAATTGCAATATTAAATTTCCACTAATATACGCTTAGCACGGCCAGCTAGCTAGCTAGCTAGCTGTCAGTCAGTCAGTCGGTCGGTCCGTCGGTTGGTAAGTTATTCCAGACAGGATCCACCCTTAGCACGCCGCGAAGTATGCTCTAAAAACTTGTGAACAACTTTCAGTGGATGTGCGTCGAGTTGGGATACACCTCGAGCCAAGTAATTATTAGATGATCCTAACCTTTGTACGTGTGTGTTTTAGGTTGTGCCAGTGTGTGGGTGTGTGTGTGTGACTTGTTGTGCAATATGGCTCCTGCTGCTGCTTCTGCTACTCCTGCTACTGTTTGGTGCATTCACATGCAGCGCGAGTCCGCTGTAAAGCGATACTAATGATGAGTTTTGCTGGCAGCAAATGAACTCAATTTAGTGCGTCTCGCATTACACAAGCACCGCACCGAGAGAGAGAAAGAGAGAGAGAGAGACTAAATGGACAGAGCAGCGGGCCCAGAGAAGTAGTTGACGCCAAGCTCATCTCGCCCCGCCACACCTTACTCGCTCCCTTTTTTCTCCTTTGATGACTGTTAGTGCAACAGACAGATGGCAGCTGGCAGCTGGAAATTGCATGTGCTGCATATTTAAGCCAAAAACTGACTGCAATCGTGGGCCAAAGAATAGCAAAGGTGAACCTCAATGCATGAGGCATTTTCATGCTCCAAATTGCGCGCAAGCTGCCGTAAACTATATGCGAAAGCAAGCCAGACAGACAGAGCGATGGCAGACAAGGGTTGAGCGGGGGGGGGCGAGCAGCGGAGGTGGGCATGGCAGCCAGGTTGGGACTAGAGTGCAGTTGCACTGCGCTTCAACGCGCGCCACTCGTAATGTTGGCTTAAGTTTGAAGTTAACAAAATTTTCACACACGCGCGCACACACGCGCCGCAAATCTGAACACAGGGCGCAGCTGATTACATTAACTAAAGTTCAGCATATGCAAACACAAGGCCAGCACAGCGAAAGAGAGTGGGAGAGAGAGGGAGAGAGAGAACGAACGATTGCATGATAGAGAGAAAAGAAAAGTGTGTGGCAGCTTCTGCATCTGGTGCTGGCTGCGGTCGCTTGCGGCATGTTGCAGTGGTTCGCAAATTAATTTGTTGAAAATAAGTTGTCGAAAAGTTGGCAGCGCCAAGAGCCAATGCAAATGCTTTTGCAACTACATTTTGCCTTTTGCATATATGTATGTGTGTATGTGTGTATGCAAGCGACGCTGATTAATAAATACTTTACTTGCTGTACTTGGCTTGTCAAGGAGGGGCAGAGAGCAGGGGCAGCGTTAGGGCGAATCCTGTTTAAGTCTAATTAATGGGCGCCCACAACTTTGTATGCATCATTTTTAGTGGTTTAATTATGCATAATCTCTCTCCCACTCTGTGCAGCAATCTCTTTGGATTCTGAACGAGCAGACATAAAATAATTTATATAAATACATATGCATATGCAGATGTGTATATATGTATATATGTGTTTGCAGTCTTTGATTTGATTTTCGGCCATAAACATGACATGTTTATGTCATCGTCTCTGTGGTAAGCCTCATAACGAGACAGCTCGTCTGCCACAGTTACGCCTCAGCCTGTCAGTTAGTCAGTCACTCACTCAGTTAGTCAGTCAGTTAGTTAGTTAATCAAGAGAGTGTCTGTCAGTTAGTTTATCCAAGAGCAAAGACTCTATCGGTTGTGCGCCTAAGCATCATCAACTGCTGCTGGCCGAAACTGAGGCAAACTGGCTAAAGCTGTCGACAATTGTCACCTTTGTCAACATCAAATTTTCCGCTAGTTTTATGTGCATAAATGCAAAATGCAAAATGACAGTTGCACAGACAAATGGACAGGCAGACAGACAGATAGAGAGATGGTCAGACTTTTGATGAGTTGCGCAATTTAGAGTGGAAAAAACTAAAATGCAAAAATTTGGTAATAACATAAAGAATAAGCTATGCTCTTCCAAAGAGCTATAATCAAAGTAAATGTTTTTTGCTGCTATAAGAAATTTTTAAATTAATTTTTAGAGCTGTGAAAAATTTGGTAGCAATGTATAAATAATAAGAATGATAATAATAATAATAAAAATATATTTAAAATAAATATAAACTTATCGAACCATATAAATTAATCTGTAGTAAAATTATGAAAAATAAACAAGATGAGAATTTTAATATAAATATATATAATAAAATTATAAAATATTTATAATAAAATGCTTATCGAATTAAAAACTTTCTCATATTTACATTTTCTCTCAACTCTAGCTTAAATTCTCTATATTTTAAAGTACTGCATATAAAATTTCTATATGAAATTATTTAAATAAAATCTCCAGAGAAATCTCAACAAATGTCGAAAGCCATAATACCCTGTCTTAGGGTATATAAAAGCCAGAGGCTGTGGAAAAAATTGCTATTGCAGCAGCCCCATTGTCAGTTCTGTTGTCGTCTTTAGCTCTCGTTGCTCCTTGCTTGCTTTTAAGCAATTCTCCTTCACACACACACACCCGCATACATACAGACGAGTAGAGCACACTTAAACGGGTTTGATTGTGTGTGTAAATGCTGCAAATGTGCCGGCGCCAATTTTTTATGCTCATAAATGCAGCAAAGGCAACACCAGCAGAGCCCAAAAGCACTCTGCCCCTCACTCCTGCTCCTCTCTGCCCTGCTTCAGGGTCTCATTGTGTTTGCATGGAGACTTCGCCTCCTCGGAGCAGCTCTTCTTGGCATATTTTTGTGCTGTTTCATCATTTTCATCAGCAGACATTGCTCATACGCCACGTTCGTCAACAAAGGCGGCATCAGTTCAGCTCAGTTCAGTTCAGGTTTTTTTCATTTTTTTTATTTTCTTTCATTTTTTATTTGCCTGCATTTCTTCTTGTCGGTTTTTTTGCAGCTTTGCCCAGCTTCTTGGCCGTATCTGTTTGTTGGCACACTCAAAACGTTAACAGTATTTTCAGCAGCATTTTCGAGACAGTTTGTCATAATTTCATAGAATGAACTGCGGGCTGGCTGCCTTTCTATTCTCTCGTTCGTTCCATATTGCTTGCTCTTTGTTTGCCTGCCGGGCTGACTTTAAAATACTTGACTGTGTGACGTTTTATTGTGGCAACATGACAAATCGTCAAGTGTCAGTGGAGGTTTCTTTATTTAATTTGAGCGTCTCATCCTGCTGCTGCTCCTGCTGCTGCTGCTGCCTTTGTCTGCCACACACAGTGGGGCTTCTTTAATGGGTTAAATGGCTGCCAGTTGAGTTGAGCTGAGTAGAACAGTTAGTTTGGACTAACTTGGCTTTTATCTGCTCGCACATAAATTCTATTTGGCATTTTTGCCTACTTCAATGCGCCGCTTTTCCGAATGCTCAATTACAATATTTTAGCTCTATGCAAATTTATGAGCATTTTCATTTCGATCAATTTACGTTAGCCCCCATATTTTGCCTACATGTGTGTGCGTGTGTGTGTATGTGTGACTGACCGAATGTCTGTTTTATTTATGGCTTTTACGAGATGACCCAACGAATAACAAAAAAAAAAAAAATTTATTCATTGAAGTTTTTACAGTCAACTACACCTTTTCAATGTGGATAAAGATGAGCACGCTTACGCTTACTCTCCTTCTCTCTCTCTCTCTCTCATTCTCTCTTTCCTTGTGCCTAGTTTTTCTCTGTCCAACTCTTGTGCTGTTGTAATCATTCATACTTCATCAACTTGACGGACTCTATGGCCCGGCTTGGCTTAGCTTAGCTCTCATGTCGTTCGTTCCTCTCCTTTCTTTCCGCCTGCCTGCGGTACGGCAGAGCCCGTTGGCTTCATTGCTATGCAAACTGCTCCCAATGGCTACGTTTAATGGTCAAGTGTGTAAAATTGCATAGCAAATCGTAGTCCGGTTTTAGCGATGGATGTGCCCATGTCCTTAGATAAACATCCTTTGCCTAGTAGGACCCAAGCAAGAATCGTTCGCTTTTTGCTGTTGCTGCCTCTCTTACATATTGATGTGATTTACCACTTATGTCTTTGGGGCGTCCAACAGTTTACTGTGCAAATTGTTTGGAATTCAGTTTTGAATTAAGCATCCCTCAACTTCTCGTCCAGTCCGTTGGCTATGATACATGTGCCAAATGTGTAATGCTCGTTAGAAGAGTCACAGGGAGACAGTGGGTGGCAGAGATATAGAGAGAGAGAGTCGCAGGAGTCGGGTGCGTTAGCTTACGTGTTCTGCTTTTGCTCTTGACATGTGCCCCAATCGCCATTCAAAATATATATTTTTGAGGCCGCTAGCATCGATTTGATGGATTTTGAATGTATCCTTGCTATATATAACTTGCTGCTGACAGACTCCTCCGCCACGCCCACTTCTCATCAGGCCAGCAATTGTCCTATGTTGCGGAAGCTGTCCTGTTCCTGCACAGCTGAGTTGTTATAGTTGATTTCATTATAATTTCGATTTGCATAAGCAAATGTCTAAGCAACAACTCGGTGCTGCGGCCCGCCTCCTGCCCGGCAGCTGTTGTGCTGCCCAGTTGCGTCAAATTGAATCGCCCGGGATTTCCCTGACATCGTCAGGAGCGACAGTTCATCAGCAGCAGCAGCAGAAGAAGAAGAAGATGAAGAAGGAACGGCTGGCCCATGCCGGGCGGTGAGGGCATTCAACTGTTCGCTCGTCAAGTTACGACAGTGTATCAATTTTGGGCTCGGGCTGCCCTTAACCCGCCCCCTGCGAGCAATCGACCCACCTCTATTCTCTATTGCCAAGGAGCTGCTCACATTTCATTAGCTTGTCAACATTTGTGTAGCTCGGGCCATGTCTTTGACACTTCGGCCGGCGGCGTTGGTGGGGACTGTTGGCTGGGATAGGATAGCAAATTGAAGTTGCCATAGATTCTACATTGTTGCCACTGTTGTTGCCTTAAATAGTTAAACTGCTTAGCGAGGACGGCTGCTGCTGCTGCTGCTGCGTACACATCTTGCGATTTCCTCCAACCGAGCTCAAAAGCAGACTACGGTCATATGCTGTATTTAGCCAAGGACTTGTCAGGAGTGGTCGCTCCCTTTGGTTGCTATGCAAATCAATTTGCCTAGCGCGTTGCCGATGTGGCTATTTGTCTACTTTGTGTGGTTCAAGTTGCTGTTGCTGTAGATGTGGCTGTAGCTGTAGCAGTTGCTGCTGCTGTTGCTTTGTGCTGTCTCATTTTGCTGTGCGAAATGTTACTTGGCAGGTTCATTAGTATCATCAACAGAGGCATCAGAGGCAGTAACAACAACAACACAAACAACCGCTTTGTTTAGTTAACTTTATTGAGTGTTTGAACTTTGATATCCAATTTTCTTAACTTCATCTGGGCAGTGTGGCTGTCCGCTGCCTTGCCTCGCCTCGCCCCGTCTGGCTGTCTATTAGCCAGGCTTTCTCTTGACTACACTTAATTTGCTTTAATTGCCATAATTTAGGCAACGCTTTTGTTGTCGTTATTGTTGTTATTGGACTGCTTTGGTTTGTCCCATGCAAATTTAATTGACGCACACACTTTTAAAGCTTATAAATTACTTGTCTTGCGTCAGCATCCAGCATCCAGCAGCCACCCAGCATCCCAGCATCCCTGGGTAACAAGGTACACAAAGAACAAATCCTTTGAACAAAGCAAACGCATGAATAGAAATCATAAATTTAGCTAGCAGCCATAAAAAAGGATACCAACCTACACACACACACATAATGTAAATTCTCCTTTGTAAGTGTGTGTGTGTGTGCTATCGATATGCCAAAATCTATACAAAGTGCTATACAAAGGCAACGACTTCCAGCAGGTGGGCCCGCCTACTCCAACCGCTGCTGGCTAGAAAAAAAAAGAAGAAATACACGAAAAATCGCAGCACGTAGACCGCCATGAAATATGCTCAGATTGCTTGGCATTTTCCCCACACACATATGCTCACGTGTATGTGTGTGTGTGTGTGCTGCCATTTTATTTATTTTGCTGCCTTTTGCTTCATTGTCAAGCGGAGCAAATTTTATTAGGCACTCGCCTTAAAGCATGCAACAGTTTTTGGCAACAAGCAGACAACAGCCAATTAGGCATAGGCAGAGGCAGCAGCAGCAGCAGCAACAGCAGCAGCAGCAACTGGTTTCAACTCCTGTTGCGCTGCTGGCAGTTGGCATCGTGCCAGCAAAGCTTTATTGTAGTTTAATAGGCGACGACGACGCCAATGCTGGCGACAGCGGCAGAGCGACGCGTCTGTCTGCGTTGCCTAGTGCCAGTGAAAAGGGCAGAGCCAAAGACGCTGCCGGCATTTGGTCTCGGAGGCGTGTGGGGGAGGCGCGGCATATTTGTAACTGCTCGACTTTTCACGCATTGCTTTCAAACCACTTAACGCAAATGATGTTGATATAGCGAAGGGCAACTTTTTTGTTAGGCAGCTTTTGTTTTTGTTTTTTTTTTCTTTTTTCTTTTCTATTTACCTTATTCCTTATTTTTGGCAAAACTTTGTGCATAAACACACACTTGCCATAACGTGGCACGCTCCACATTTGTGCTGTGGCTCGAGATGGTTGTTGTTCTTGCGCTACTTTCGCTTTTCCTAAGAGTAGGCAACAACAACAACAACAGCAACAGTGCTAGCAAGCTGCAAAGTCGTTGAGCGCTAAAAGCAACGCAAAATGTAACAGAAGCAAAAAAAAAAAATGCGTAAAATTTTTCTACAACTTTTGCCCGCTGTTTGCGTGTGAGTGTGTGTTGTTAGAACAAGTTAATGTAAAAAAAATTTTGATGCTTTGAAAAACATTTGGCAAGCCAAAAATTGTAAAGAAAATAAAAACAAGAAACAAAAACAACAAGTAGAAGAAGCTGAGCTCGCATAGACAAGCTGAAAGCCGAACAGCGAATGGCATGAAAATTGTTGCGGTCGCTGTTCTTGTTAAACAAAATACACGAAAGCGCATAAATAAAATCAAACAAAAAACCGAACCAACTCTCGTTCACATCATCAATGTCAGAAAGGTAGAGGAGAGGGGTGTATGGGAGAGTGAGAGAGAGAGAGAGAGAGAGAGTGAGGGGGCTGGCTGCTAAAGATGTAGATGGCGGTTGGTGGTGGGGTGACTCGCGTTGTCGAGCTATGAGAACCCGCACATTATCGTCATCGTCATGGATCAGCCGCAATGCTGTAATTTTGTTATAGGCAATGCCACGTGAGTGTGTGTGTGCGTGTGTTTGTGTGTGTGGGTGCACAACCTGGGCTGTCGTTTGGCAAGATAAATGTCTATTTAAATTGTCCCTGTTTCGCTATGTGCCTCGGCCGACTGCTCGGGGTCGTATCCGTGCCACACAGCGTGCCTCTCGCCTCGTGCCTCGTCTCATGGCAGGGCTTTGTGTCTAGCGGCATGCCGCCTGCTGCCACTTCACGAGCTCCTCTAGTTAAATCTTTATTGTTATCATAATTTGCTTTTATCCATGCTCAGGGCTTGTCACAGACTACCCCGGCAACCTGGGCCTAACCTACTTACAACAAGTCTATATACATATATATATATATATATATATATATATATATATATATATTTTTATCGTATTTGTTTTCGTGCCTCTTGTGTTTTTTTTTTTTTTTTTTTTTTCTCTCTCCTGCCTCCCAATTTCGTTTGTCAAAAGCGGAAAGCGAAACGAAAGCAAAAGCGAAAGTGAAGAGCGACAAAACGGTGCGTAAATAGCATCAGGATCTCCGTTTCGCTCCGCTTGTTTAGCATCTGTGCTTTGCTTGCTTAGCAAATCAATAAAAGTAGATAATTGAGATTTCTTTAACAAGATTTTGGGTGTCATGATATTAAAATTATAAGTAGGCAGCAGGCAGCAGGCAGCACACAGGAGAGGCAGCGGCATAAATTACTCATAATTTGATTGCAAGTGAGACCTTGAAAATGATACGCCTCGGGGCTGTAGACTAGCGACAAGCAATGTCTGCTAACGGTTTGGGAAATAGGCTCATTATGCGCAAAGAAAATGTCAAAATTGTGGAAATTTAATATTGTCAAAAAGAACAGAAAAAAAAAAAATGAAAACAATTTACGTAATTACACAAGTTCTAGGAAAAAACAATGAATAAAATAGGGAAAAAACACATCATATAAAATATGCTCATTAAAATTAAGATATTTTTAATTTGTATAAACTGTTTATAGAAATATTATTTATTTAATTTGTTGGCTTTTGCTTGTAAGCAAATAATTAAAAATAAAATTTACATAATAGTGATTAAATTTAAATATTTGCATTTGATATTGTGTGCCCTTTAACTACTATTTATATACATATATATATTTATTATTATAAATATATGTATACATATAGGGATTGTTGTCCAGTTGTACACTTGTTTTTTTCTAGACTTAAGCGCTCCATAATATTTGCAATAATAATTAATAAATTTCTCTTATTCATATCCATTTCAGGTAAGGATCGATGAACAATTACTATATAAATTTAATCATTGGGTAAGCCGCTATGCAAACATATCAAGTGTAAACATAGACAGCAAAAACTGTTTCTAGCCAACATTGAAATGACAGCATCCAGCATCCAGCTGCACACCCGGATTGCGTACGGCAATTGTTGTGGGGCAGATCGTGTGCTGCATAATTGAATTTTAAATAAACTCCCTCAAATAATACACACGCACGCACACAGAGAGACCTCATGCAGACACACACATACGCACACTCACGTAGTAAGACCCTTTGGCCAAAAGTGTCTGCTTTTTAACTGTAAATAAATTTCATCGAATTTTCTTGTGCTCCTTGCGCCTTTGAAGACGTTGTTGATATCGTTGCGAGGCAACGCTGCTGCGCTCTGTGTTCAGCCGCATCCGGCGCCATAAAGTATGCAATTTTATTTTAGTGCACCCGGCCGGCACTTACCTGCCCGACGACTCGGTTGCCTCCTGCTCCTGCTCCTGCTGCTGCTGCTGCTCCTGCTCCTGCTCGTTGCTCAGCTCTTTTATTTGTTGCTTTAATGTTATAAAATATTTAAGTTTACATTTCTTACACACACGCTTCGCAACTTGATCCTGGCTCCTGTTTATGGCGCCAGCACAAGATTTGCCATGCTGTAACTATATATATATATTTAAGTGTGTGTGTGCGTGTGCTTGTAACTGTGTATGTTGTTGTTTTCGTCTCATTGCATTGCATGAGTTGCTGGCTGACCATTTTTATAACAGGATTTCCTAGCAGCATCTTAGCCGGGCTCAACGGCTTGCCACTTGGCAGTGGCGCACTACTGTCAGGAGTCAACCACATACTCGCACACACTCACACACACACACATGTTTGTCCAGCTTTAATATTTGTTCTGCCATTGTCGTCTCTGACCCCAACTGGCCTGGCACACTGGCTATTTGTGCAGCACTTGAACCTGCGTCTATGATAAACTGCAATTTCATTTTTATCCGCAGCAAATATAATTAACTGGCAAGCAGACAGACAGACAAGGCAGACAGCTGTGCGGAGTGCGCTCTTCACTTACATTTTATTTAAAAGTTTAATAAGTCAACCAAGTAATGTGCAGCCATTAGATAATTAATTTAACACTTATCAAACCCCCTTGCAGTCTCTTACAACTAATTGGCTTTCATTTGCCAATTCAATCAGCAAAAAAAAAAAGAGAAAAAAAGAGAAAAAAGCGAAAAATTGAGTAAAAATATAAAAGAAAGACATGCTCCAGAGGCAGACGAAGTCGAAGTCGTCGGACGGCGGACAGACTTAAGTGGAAAGTCAAAGTAAAACTGAAAGCAAACGAGCAGAGAGTTATCAGCTGTGTTGGCTCCTCGTGCCCGACTCCTGCCAAGTCATTAATGCTATTTGCGGCACATTTAGGGTTGAACTTGGCACCGTTTAGTTCAGTGCGAGGCCAGAGTTTCTGACCTTAACACAAAACGCTTCAATGAACCGGTCAAATGGTCAAATGGTCAAATGGTCAAAAGGTCGGACAGGTGAGAGTATGCTGTGGCCGTGGCAAAATCACGGAAGCCGGGCAAATTAATGTGGCTGGTAAAAGGGGTAATTTCTGTAGCCAAGAAAATAGACGCAAAGTTAAATGAGCTAAAGGCATATACCCTGGAAACTCTTTTATTTTGTTCCTTGTTTTAGCCAAACAGCTACATTAACACATAGGCAACCCTTTAAAAAACTTTGCAGAGCATCTGAAAAAGGCAAACTTGTTGCGTCTTGGCACAAAGGCGAAAATAGACAGGGAAAAAATATTCGCCTACCTTTGCTTTCATTTAGCTTATATTTTTATTTCGCTTAGGAACTGGTGCCATTCATTAAGAGCCTTTAAAAAACAACAACAACAGCAAAATAAAATAGGCGAAAAGGTAGCCAAGTTACTAAAGCACAAAAGGGCGCTAGAAGCGCCGTTTGGCATTAAACTCATTAACGATAATTGCAGTGGTGCGGCGGCTTTTGAAAAAATTAGATTCTGTTAATTAATTTTCGCATGTAGCTACAACAGCAACAACAACAGCAGCAACAGCTGGAAAATCTCGTTAGGACTAAAATTCGTCAATGCGGGCAGGAGCGTTGAGCTTGTTGTCAATCAGCCAATGCGAGCTCTTCGACGCATCCTTGCAGCCATTGCTGCTGCTGTGTTTGTCACTTTGACTTTTGGCGCTTTTCAATTACACCGCACAAAAAGTAGTAGAAGAAGATGGAGAAGGAGAAGCAAAAGGGTGGGGGAAAAAAAAGGAAAAAGAATGAAAAAGCCAAACACCGCACCACCGACATAGCATCCTGTTGCTGACACTGATTGTCGATGCTGGCGGTGCTCAGTTCGCGTAACGGGCGCATAATTTGTCCTGCGGCCAAATGTTCTATTATCTGTGCTGTGTGTGCGTATGTGTGTGTGTGTGTGTGTGTGTGTGTGTGTGTGTGTGTGTGTGTGTGTGTGTGTTTTACTTGTGCGTAGAAATAATATCCATCAGGGAAGCGCACTCAAAAGATGCCTCAGATACGAGCCGCAGGCATTTAACTGAATTTGAGTGGAAAATAAAAGCAAAGTAAATCGAAACCAAACGCCGCTATAAAGGAGCACTGCTGCTGCTGCTCCTGCTGCCTGTAGACAGGCCCTAATCAGCATGTACATCAGTTGGTGCGACCCTTCGGGGCACTCCACTTTTCACATCAGCTTGTTTTGTTGCTGCTGCCTGCCTGCTTGCCACGGGCTTTGGTCAGTGCAGCTTAGTGAAAAGCAAAAGAAAAACCCAAAAAAAAAAAAAATAGTAGAGAAATATACCCTTCACTCCAATTGTAATCAAGTTAATTGCAGTCCAGTGTATGTGGAGCGAGCGAGAGCTGAGAGTGGGTAGAAGTGAGTGCGATAGAGCTCGCATAATTGTGAGTAATTGTTGTTAATATAATAAGGTAGGACAAAAAGGACACATGCATAACGGCCAAAAGCACGCAACGTTATTATAAAAGCACAAACACTGAAAAAATAGCAAAAAAAAAAAAAAGGAAACATTAGGCTTACGCTCTCTGTCATAGGCAAAGCTGAAAATTGATATTAATTTTTCTTTTTTTGCTGCGCTACGCGTGGAATGCCCATAAACCAAGAAAAAGGCAGTTAGCTGTCCCTCTGTGTGTGTATGTGTGTGTGTTAGTGTGGGGCATAGACTTAAAAAAAAAATACCTACAACAAATTTGTTCTTCATATTTTGTGTCTTTGCACCGCAGCGTCAAAGTTGGCTGTCATTAGGGCTATGCCAGCCAGAAAATATCAAATTAATTAGTTGCTCTTGGTCGTCCCGCGCTCTGCAGCATGACGAAATTTGAATAAATAAAATGGCAGCAAAATTAATAAAGCTGAGTATTGCCAGCAATTAGAAAGCAAGTGGGCAAAGGAGCTTAGCGCAGGCGGGAAATATGTGGGGAAAGTCATCAATTGAAACTCGATTTGTGGCTGAAATTATTTATTTGAATATTATTATTATTTTATATTTGAGTTATTATACATTTTTAATAAGTACATATATGATGTCTGATATATCATAAATTATTTTATATAAATATTATGCCTATAATTATATTTATTGTTGTATTTACTGTTATTTTTATGAACAGCAAAAATTGAATTGTTTTCACTATCTGTCTTATTTCTGGGGAGGAGGACTTTCAACCCAATACTTTATTAATATTATTATATATAAATGTAAATTATATATTTATAAAATATTTATGCAGTTAATGCCTTCTTAATGTGATTTGTCATTTTTTATGACAACACTCAAGGGTATTGTTATTTTTGTGAACAAAGCTGGATACGATTTAGATACCATTTACATTTTATATATTAAATTATATTTGATTGGTCTCTAAAAAGATCTTGTTTGCTAAATAATAACTTCGAAAATTGGTAATAAGTTTTTTTTTATTTAGTTATTTTTTTTTTTAATAATAAAGAGCGAAAAGATATTTAATAAAATAGCTGTTCCATTTATGATATTACAATAATATATATCATAATATTTGTGTAAGAAATATTTATAATAATATTACAAGGACTGAATTGAGAACTTTAATTATTCACCAATTATTCATTATATAATATGGCTATTCCATCAACTTTTAAATGTTATTCTCCTTTTGCTGCTTCTGTATCTCTCATTTGATTCATCTCATTCTTCTCTCACTTCGGCATTTCCGAGTGGATGCAATGTGTGCTTAAGCTATGCTAGACTAATTAGTTGTTTGTTTTTGGTGCATCTAGTGTGTGGGACTTGTAATTTATATTGTTGGCCAAGTAATTATAAATATATTACTCTTCACTCTGCAATGCTGTCTATGCTGTACCCCAGTGCCAAGGGCCACTTAATTATAGCTGTATTTGCTTAAAACGTTCTTTATAGGCTCCTTGATTTATGTCGGCCAGCGCCCACTTCAGACTTCAGACTTCAGTCGACAGTTTATCAAGCTCTGCGGCCCAAGCTGTTTATCAAGCTGAAGTTGACAACAACATCTTGGGCCAATTGTCATGTAAAGCCAGATACATAGAGCCCACAAAGTATTAGCACAAATGTAAATAGAAAATATGGAGCTAGGCATCGTTTGGTCGTCTCGTCTGCTCGACCTGGCCAGGCAGGCCAAGGACAGCTGAACAAGTGGCCGCAGGATATGTGCCTTGGCTTTGTCTTTTGGCTTTACCTTTTGCTTTGGCTAAACGTTTCAATGGCTTAATTATATTTAGTTTTTGTAATTAACCGTAAATCACAAGTTGCCCGGGCATAATTAGATTTCCACGGCGCACAAAGGTATGCAGCAAATGTTCTTGTTGTCTCGCATTTGTTTTGCAACAAAACAGCACAAAGAGCGAGTGAAAATCTGTTCATTGTTTCAAGTTTTGTTGGCTGCTTAATAAAATTTAACAGCTGCAACGACGCGCAGCATTAAAACCAAGCAAACTATTTCAAAGAACACAGAAAACAAAACAAAGGAAACAAAAAATACAGCTCAAACAAAATTGTGAATAAGAAATGCAAAAAAAAGTAAAAGCAAAGACAATAATAAAAGCAAAGGCAAAGGCGAAAGCAAAGCCAGCAGTGTAGAGTCAAACTTTTTAAGTGTTTATTTCAATTATTGTTTGTATGTGTGTGCGAGTGTGTGTGTGTGTGTGTCAGGTCTCGTGTGTGTCTGTGTGTGTTTGTTGTATTTTTGGCTGTCGTGCCAAGCAAAGGAACGAGCCAGAACGAGGGCAATTTAATTTTCCGCATTTTGTGCAGGGCACCAAGTCGAAGGCGAGGGCGAACAGCAACAACAACAACAAGAAAATAAAACCAACTCTAACAATAACAAAAACTAGTTAAGAAATGCGAAAGTTTTTAGCGTGAAAGTTGGTCTTGTTTTGGCCTGGCCGGCGTGCCGCGTCCCTTAGCCCGGTTTTGTTTTCATTTTCATTCACGTGCAGTTACTCAATTTTTGTGCTCAACGTGGAAAAGTAGCAGAACAGAAACAATGCGACTTAATGGCAGCGCACTTCAGCGCACAATGAGTGCAGCCAAAAGGCACTGGGGCTGCCTCACGACCTCACACAATCAAACAAATACACAAACACACACACCTGCACACAACAAAGCAACGCACACAGATTGACGCCTTCGTATAATTCCATTTGGCGCTCGCTTTGCTCGAAACTAGCTTTTGTATGCAACTTAAACTAATGTTGACGCGCTCGGGCAGTCGCTCACACAGTCGACTGGCTGGCTGGCTTGACAATTTTGTTGCTGCAACATTGTTGCCATTGCTGGTATTGCTGGCATTGCTGGCGTCGCTGGCATTGCTGCTGGCGCCGTTGACAACACGACGTATGCGTGATATAGTTGCACCGGCAGGACAACAAAAGTCGTCACTGCTGAAGTTTGTGCTCTGTGACGCTTGCCTCATCTGCTTAGTGTTGCGTGTTGCCATATTGTTTGCTTTATGTCACACACGCACTCACACACACACACACATGCGATACCATTTTTGTATGTGAACAGGCTTCACAGGTTTATTTGCCCTCTCATTGCCATACATTTGTATATATGTATGTACGTATGTTTTACTCGCTGGTAATTGCGGTTTTTATTTCACAGCCAGGCTACAAAAAGTGAAAAACCAGCTGAAGACGAGGAAGCAGAGAGAGAGAGAGAGAGAGAAAATGAAATGCTCATAATAATAGCTACGTACAGCTGCGGCGGGGCGGCAACTGTCGGAAGTTGTCAGCCCGGTCGCGCACAAAAGTATGTTGCTCAGCAATTGTATGAGTGTGTGTGTGTGTGTTTGTGTGTGCGAGAGCGTGTGTGTGTGCGTGTGTGCTTGGGCCGAGTTTAAGACGATGCCATTTTAAAGCAGCTCAGGCGATATACCGCAACCCAACAAGCTCTATCTCTCTCTTCCTCTCTCACTCTCTCTTTCCCTTGCACTCTCTGCTTCAGCCACTCTCCGGCTCCCCGCTCCTTCGGCATGTCAGGCGTGTGCTCAATGAGCAGCATGTGGCGCCGTTGTTGAACGCTAATAAGACAGACAGCCTGAGCTGCAGCCTCACCACCATAAGTTTGTGTATGTTGACGCATGTTGGTGTGTGTGTGTGTGCGTGTGCGTGTGCGTGTGCATGTATGTGTTTCTGTTAGTGTGCAATATAATGCCTGTTAACACGCTTAACAACAAACATAGCAAACGCCCAACAAGCAACAGCAACAACAACAACAACAACAACAACTAGCTACACGCAACGTGCCAGACCCAGACCCAGACACTATGCGCACTATGTGTATTGGGCATAGCTTTAATGCTCATTGACGCTGTTGTGTGAGCTGGCAGTGAGCCAAATTTTAATGAACTGTAAAACACGTTACCCAAAATAAAAGCAAACTGCGCCGAGAATGTTTCTCGCACATAAAAAGTTAAAGTTGGGTTATTAGCTAATTAAAGTGAAGCTCTCTTCTCTCTAGCGCTCTCTCTCTCCCTCTCTCTCTTTCTCGCGCTTCAACTTTTCGAATGTGCTATATATTTGTTTATTTTATTTTTTTTAATTACATTATTTTCAATCAAACTATCAACTTAATAATGCTTTTCAATTTTAATTAATTAAAATTGTACTGAAAAATTCAATTGCATAAAAATTAAATGCAAATTTAATGGTTTTTTTGTTTTGTTCACAAAAATTTTAATAGTTGATCGATTAGTTGATTTGGCTATTATTTAAAGCAATATTATTTTTGAAATTATTGAATAAAAGAATTGTTTTTACATTAATAGACGACGAGTTGAGTTGATAACTATTCAATTTTTACTTTTTTAATAATTTATCATATATTTTAAATAGCTTTTAACATGGAAGAATGATTAAAATGAATGTACATTTATTATTATGAATGATTAAAATGAATATACATTAATTATTATTTTCAATTCAATTCAATTCAAGTCAATTTTTAATGATTGAATTGAATGTATATTTAGCATTATCTTCAATGAAATTAAATTATTAAATATTCCAATATATTTTCTAAATGTATATCTATTATTATCTCATGCATCAGTAGCAGTAAGAGTATGCGTTCCATACTCACTAATATAATTTTGTTTATTTTATTCGCTTATTCTCATAATAGAATTGAACATGAAATTCATTGTAATTGATTGATAAGAATAATATTGATTCTAAATTTTATATTAGTTTGAGTAATACACAATTTGCTTAACATGAATATTATACGCTTACGAAACAATTTATAGTTAAATGAAAATTATATTGCACGATTTAATTATTCATTACTTGAGCAAATGATATGGATACTTAAAGCCATGATTGATTACAATTTATGTGTATAAATGATATATATTTGTGCGTATTAATGAGATGTTTATTATAATTTATCTCAACTTGCATCAATTGTCAATTGCAAATCTGTAACTATTTAATACAATTTCGTATGGGAATTGTAATAGCTGCAGCTGAAGCAACGAGGCCAAAAACTTGAAGCGGCCATCATTCAACAGAGCCAGCCACATAAATACGTATCGAGTTTGTTTCTGTGGTCTATAAACAATAGTTCATTTGTGTGCAGGCCATAGAGGGATCGACTAGGAGAGTGACAGAGTGTGTGAGTGAGAGAGAGAGGGAATGATTGGTGTTAGCGCCACAAGCAGACCGGAGGAACTAGCCCGCATAATGCGCTTATGGTCGGATCGTTGGTTCATTGTCTGTAGCTACAGTGGCTTAAGCCAGCCAACCAACTCGGCAGACTGCACGTTCCTTCTCTCTACCTTCTCTCCCTCCCTCAGTGAGTGTCTGCCGTGTGTGGCTTTTAAATTGCTTGCGAAACGTACTATGAGAATGTGTGGAATGGGCCGCCCACCCACAGCCAAAAATGTTAATGCAAATCATTGGGGAAATCAAAAATGGCGCCGCGCAAGTGCAAGTGAAAACTGTGCCAAAGATTTCAAGCCGCTCTTGGCCATGCAATTTGCAAGGGTTTCCCAAGTGGCCAACACTGTCTATCCCTCGCCACTCCACCCCGCCTATCCACGTTTGCTGTTCATTGTCCAATTTGCACAGTGGCTTCCGATTGCAGCCTCCTACAAGCTGCGCCTCGGCTCGGCTCGGGCACTTGGGTCAGGCCGAGTCATTAGCATAAACGTGGAGCGCCGAAAAATAGCAAATCCATTAAGAAAAGGCTCGACTGACGCACCCAGACTCTCCGACTCTGGCTCTGGTTCTGGAAACAGGAGACGACGACTCAGTTGGAGGCTGTAGTCGTTGCTCTTGCTCTTGCTGCTACTTTTGGCAACTCTTTAAAGATTTATGAAGCGTCAAATATTTATTATGCTCGCTTTGCAATATAAGGCAGTGAAACACGCAAGATCCGGCACAGCACGAAATAGGACGATGGCCCCGGCCAGACCATACCAGCCCAGGCCCAGCCCAGGCCCAGGCCGGGCCCAGCCCAGACAAGTTGGCTAAGCCAAATCCTTTTGCCTTAGTCTGGGGCTACACGCGAACACTTTTTGAAATTGCAAAGCGGCGCAAATAAATAAAAAGCCATAAAAAGTAGGCAGAGTTGAGTCGGGCAGACCAAGTTGCAGCCAGCCAGGACTCTCGCACCCACACACACACACACACTTGTACACGCTCATAAAAATGAAAAGCAGAACATAAAATAAAACGCAAGACGAGAAATGAAATGAATGAGCGCAGCAGCCGCGACAACGACCACGATGTCGGCAAATAGTCGGCGTGTAAGAGCAAGAGAAGAGAAAAAACAAAAAAAAAAAAAAACAAAAAAAGGAATGTAAAGTAAAAAATCAATGCAAAATACGCCTACTTTCGTACGCCCTTCTGTTCCGATTCCATATGTATCTTGGCGCACTTTCACATTTCTTTTTGTCTTTTGATTTTTCGCTCTGCGCTGCTCTCCTCCTCTCTCCTCCCGTCCCCTCTCCTGCTGCTGAGACACTTCAACCCTTTTTGGACGCGACGTGAAAAATGTTGCTGGAAATATGAAAAATCTTTGCATGCGTTCGCTTATGTATGTATGTATGTATGTATGTGTAATATGTATGCATATTTGGCTGGGGCTTTTGTATTTTGAGGCCACGTGAGGCGGCGCCTATAGTTAAACTGTGCAAATATGTCAAACATCGTCGAAACCATTTAATTTGACGCTGTGCCAAATGCTTAGCATATTTTTAGGCGCCGCACAGCCAGCGGCCTGTGACCCGCTACTTGTGACTAATGATGATGCTGTGACTGAGCCACATCCAAGGTGATGAGCGCAGCTCCTGGGGCTGGACCAACTAATGAGGCGCATAAATTCTACACTAACACGCACACACAGACAGGCATACACAGGCACACGCACGCACACATATGCATATTAAAGCAGCTGGCAAAATGCTTGAAACAAGCTGCAAATTTTATGAGCTGCTGGCAAAACAAGATGTCAGCGCTTAGAAGTAGGCAACGTAATGCGACACGTGGGCGTATGCGTGTGTGTGTGTGTGTGTGTGCTGTGTTTGGGGCTGTTTTTTGGGTAATATCCCCTTGGGCTCGTCTACGCATTCAAGCAGTTGAGAGACAAAATTTAATTAACGCATTTTAGCTAACATCGTCTCTTTGTCATTTGTCATGCGAGTCAAAAACGCCGGAAAAAATCAAAATAAAATACACGCGTTGCCAACTGATGGAAATTCACAATATAAATAACTTTTCGT
Organism: Drosophila navojoa; assembly: GCF_001654015.2. Next base: position 194,522 of record NW_022045919.1, read on the forward strand.
TGCGTCTGAGCGAACGACTGTGCACAGATTGGGTTAGTTAAGTAGGCTCTGCAAGAGGGCTTAAAGGGCCAACTTTAAGATAGAAATGCATCCACACAGCTTTTGCATTTCAAAGCTGTCGAAATGCATGTCACGCTCCAATTTGCATATTACAACTATCCCCACACGCTGCTCCCCGTGCATGAGCATGCCGAAAACAAAAATAAAACTGCAAAAAAAAAGTAAATGAAAATCAGCAAGAAATAAAAACAAATCCCGAAACCGAAACAAAAATAGAAGCCGACAAATCCATCCACCAACCTAACCGCAATTTGTTCATGTCCAACTCAATTTTCGTTACGTAAACTGCATCATATGCCCGTGCCCGTGCCCGTGCAGGTGCCGGTAGAGGTGCACCCAAAACACCTCTCCTCCGGTACGCCCACCCGTCCATTTGTCCGTCGGTCCGCCGAGCCGCAAATACACACACAGCCGTTAGACATAACTTTTCGTGCCAGCGCATTGACGGCCGCCAGGTGGCGCCACAGCAGCTTGCATGTATTTTTTCGTGTTTGACGGCCAAAAAAAAAAAAAGCAGAGAAAAAAGAATATATATAAAACTTTTCTCTCAAGCCGTGACTCGATGGGGCGGCCGAGCGACCGCTCTGGCGCTTCAAATTTAATTAAACATGCACACGTGAGCAAATGCAAATAAATAAAAACTTTATGGCTTTTGCGCCGGTGGATGGACGCGAACGGAACTGGGAACGGTATGGGGCTAAAACCGGGAGCTGAAGCGTTCGCTCTGCCGCGCCAGAGCCGTTTTGGGTGGCTTACCTGTAGTGCTGTTAGCCCGCCCGGCCTAGCCGTGCGTGCGTCTCGGCCGTCAACAGTTAGCGGCCATTGCATACGGCATGGCAGCGTGGCGTGGCGTGCTTATAAGTTTTAAATTTCCTAGGCAATGACCAAACTATGTTGTTGTTGTTGCTGTTGCTGTTGCTGCTATTCTTGTTGTTGTTTTTTGGGCAAACGAAAACTGAATTTGCAGCTAGGCGTAGCTAAATTGAAAAAGGCGCCCAAATCCACAGAGTTTCAGTTTGCAATGTGTATGTGTGTGTGTGTGTGTGTGAGAGAGCTTTTCGCTTAGTTTGTTTCACACAACACGTTTTATATTGAACGGCTTTGATATATGTGTATGCGTGTCTCTCTGTGTGTATGTGCGTGTGTGTGTGTGTTATATTCATGATTTATGCAACAGCAGATGCAGCATGAAGTGCAGCGTATATATTTGTAATTGAAATGCACTTAAGTTCTTAGGTTGAAATCATTTTACAATACCTTTGCAGAGAGAAAAAAAAAAAATTGGTAAATGAAAAAAATAATCATGAAATGCTGGCTTACATGAAATACAATTTTCTTATTTTGTTTTAAATCTTTTTTTAACATCTATCAATGGACTTTTTCCGTGGAGCAAAAATGAAAAAGTAATCCTCTTGAATTGCCTTTAATATTAATTAATGTGCAGCGAAAATATGTGTGAATAAATTACAGCATTTTTCACAAGGCATCGCCAGGATTGTTCATTTTTTATTTTATCAAGATAAAAAAATAATATGGGTAGCTATTAAATTCAGTCAGACTCCCATATTTGATTTCAATTTTCATTAGGTCTCGGTGGTACATGCTTATAGAGAGAATAATGCCTGTCTGCCAACACTTCAGAGCTTATGTACTTTGTTAATTATGCAAATTCCGCGCAAACTCCGTCGCTGCTTTAGCAACATCAACATCATCTCTGATTGCTGATGATGTCATTCAAATGAAGTAACTGACAGAACTGTTTCTAATTTGACATGTTTGCTGCGCCGCAAGAGTTTTACCGAATATAATTGCGCATGTAAAATGCAAAAGCGAAATAAAATACAGAAATTCAAATAGCATTCGTCGAGTCAGCAGTGGAAACAATTAAACTTTTGCCATGTCGTACTCGGCCAGGACTAGGAGGATGTATCTCTGTCTCTCTCACACATTGTCGCGGCGTCTTAGTGTGTGTGTGTGTGTGTGGAGTAGTAAGCCATGTGGCATTTTTGTTAAAAACTGCATAATTCATGTGCCGGACTATGTCCTGACCTGTGCTGACCGGAGCAGCAGTGGCAACAGCAGCCGTTGTCGTCATGGTCGTCACAACATGCTCTCTTCCACATGGCTGCTCCACACATATTTCATTTAAAATTTACAAGTTAACAATATTAAATATTAACAGTTATTTATGCATTTTTCGGCATAAATCCCAAAAATTTCGCATGCAAAAGCGCACAAAAGTTTCTGACGTCCGACTCGTTCGTCGAGATGATGCTGCACAAATCTGCGAATTTCCCGCCCACAGCCGACGCCCCTGACCTGTCGCTCTCTAATCATTGTGTGACTTGGAGTTTTACATATGCACATGTATGTGTGTATGCATGTGTGTGTGTATGTGTGTTTGCTTATGGGTAAATTGTATTTGCCTTTTATTTTATTCAACAAATATTTTGTGATGTTTGTTTCTGTTGCTGATTTAAATAATTTCTGCTTCAGCTTCTTTTGTAAATGCACTTCTTGTCGCATATTATTTACCCGCCCAGTTGGCCGCATTGTTTGTTCAGTCTGTTGACTTGCTCTTGGGTCAAATATATTTCATCAAGCAATTCCATTTCAATTCATGCATATTTATTTCCTTTGAACTTTTGTGAAAAATTCAAACAATAGAATTTAGCGGAAGCCAAAGCTAAATTTAGCTTGAAATCTGAATGAAATTTACTCAACATTTAGAGGCCTTTCATGCATTAAGTGGAAGGCAAAACCAAGCTTAAATAAAGCCTCGATCTCTAAGCTAATATTTTTAGTCCCGAATTATAGATAAAGTTGTTGTTAGAAAAGTTTTTATGCCCACTTTACCTCTGGCACGGCTGGTAAACTTGATGTGCCCCCAAACGGCCAAACTCCTGCATTAGCTTCTGGCAAGGACGCAGACAACAGACGGCAGACAACTATATATAGTAAACACTCCGAAGGCAGGCAGAGGCGGCGCGTCTCGCCGCTCAAATATGCAAATGAGGGGGGCCAGAGTCTCTCTCCTGGTCCGTGGCTGACAGGGGCTGACAGAGGCTGGCTTGCAAAGTGCTCGAAAAGTGGAACCAAGCAACAACAATCGCATTTAGCCTAAAAAGTGCATTGCCTGTGCCACAGTTGGCTGGCAAGTGCATTTGGCTGGCTGGCGCACCCCGAACGCCCTTTTGGCACTTGCGTGTTGGATTTGTTTACACAGCCAGCCAAGCCAAAGGGAGTGAAAAATAAATGGAGTGTAACAAGCCAGCAAGTGATGGGTATGGGCAGGGGGGCTGGGCGGGCTACCTAGGATTACATTTACGGCGAGAGCAGCCTTTGGTAATGCGATGACGTGGCCGGTGTGCTCCAGCTTTGGCTTATTGTTGTGGTATTTAGACAATGTTTCGGCGACTGCCAGGCTGGATGCCAAGGCTAGCCTGGCCTGGTCTGGCCAGGACCTGGCTGACTAGCTGCTAGCCGCGCAAAAGCCAACAAATCATTGCCAGGACAACCCGTTGGCTGTCCAATGGCTAGCTGGTTAAAAAGCGAGCAACCGACGAACAACATCATCATCATCATCGTCATCAGCATCAGCATCAGCATCGTCATCATCATTCTCATCCTCATCAGTTGTGCGCCTAAGTAAGCCGCATTTTGTGGATTCAAATGACGCCCCTCAGCCCGTCCGGTCCTCGGATCCTAGCAGCTCCTAGGCACGGTGTAGCTAGTGTGCAACCTCAACGCTCACACAACAAACGACGTGGTGCAAAGTGATTTCTGGTTTAATGTTTTTATACCCTGAACCCATTGAAAATGGGAAATCAGGGTATAATGGT
>NW_022045919.1:208217-246167 GCF_001654015.2 Drosophila navojoa
ATGTGTATGTATGTGTGCGTGCATAAAAGAAGTGCAGAATGATAAGAATATCAGCTTGGAGGGTTCAGGGTATCTCCTAGTCGAGCAGTCTCGACTAGAGTCTTCTTACTTGTTAACACTTTTAACTTTGATTTATGCAAAAATTTTCACTTCAGTTTGTACTTACATATATACATATATATATTATTCCAGCAGGGCGTTAGTGAATTCTCCTTCATTTTGTAAGAATTTGAGAACGACTGAATTGAAATTTTTGCATATAACTATAAAATATTTATTTATATATCGAAAATTCTAAAGATTTCATATCAGTTCTCCAACACTCTTTCCGATTTTTATGGTAGTAAAATGTCTCAAAGGGTATTTGGCAGTCGAGCTGTTTTTCTAGTTTCATCACAGCATTTTTTTGTTGCTGTTGTGTCCTGTTGATTTGTTGATTTCCAACAAATGTTTGCACGCTTTTCCAATAAAACTCCTTTGTCGCGAGAGAAAAGGCGTGGAAGGGGGATAGAGAGAAAGAGGGAGAGAGGAAGTGAGAGGAGCCAGAGGTTCGTTGATTGTCAATGTCACTCGCTATGTCTTCAATAAATCATTTCATCAGAGCTGGTTGTATTCCTGTTTCCTCTTATATTTCTTTTTCTGCAGTTATCCTTTTTGCTAGTTTCAGCTATTTCCTGCTGACCGATGGCAGCTGCAGTCATTCGTCATATTTTTGTTAACTGTTGTTGTTGCTGTTGTTGTTGCTGTCATAGACGTGTCGGCAAAAGGTAAAACACTTTCGTTTTGTTTTCGCCTCTATCAATTTTTATCCATTTACCTTTGCCATATATCCTTACACACGCACACACACATACATGCACGAAGAAATCATTAATCAGCCACTTTAGTTGACAGTTTGACTTTATTAACAGTCGATTAAATAACAATTGAAATTTCAGAAATTTAATATTTGCCTCTGCGCAGAGAAACGAATGGAAATCGTTGTCTGTCCGACCTCTTCGTAGTGCATAATGCATGAGATTATAATTATGCATGGTGCATTTCTTTTTAATTGCCAATATTATATAAATATTGTAAAACACTTGCATGATTGTCATATTTATTAATGGCTTCGCATCGCGTGCGCTGTTTGATTTTCAATTTTTGTGCGCTTTATTTGCATTGTTTTTTAGCCCGATTGGGCTCAGTTAATTTAGTGTCCAGGGCCATGTACATAATTTAATGGCGAAAAAGCGCATTGCATACTTTTGGCTAGCAGCGACAGCAAATCCACAAAAAAAAAAAACACACACACACAGGCATTAATAGACCGGAAGCGCGGCGCAAGTCCAAGCGGAAATGAAGCAAAAACTGTGGCATGACATATGTGATGCTTGTGTATGCGTGTGCGTTGGCAAGTGGCATGTGGCTGTTGATGCATTGCTTAATACGTAGCTGGTCTGCCCTAGGTTTTCGGCCGTTCGTCGTTCTGTTTGCTTATCTGTGCGCGAAAATGCATTTTTGCATACAACATAACCGCAACAGATGCGGTCGCTTCAATATAAATGCAGTTACAAATGATGCCGACAAACCAACAGTAGCCTGCCTCTGTCTCTCTCTCTCTCTCTCTCTCTCTCTCTCTCACTCACACACTCTGTCTGTGTATGTGTGTGTGCATTGTGGTCATTACAACGAAATTCGTTTGCAATTTAAGCGGCCAACGTCGCGTCGTATGGCCATTGCGCACTTTTTATGACCATATCGCACAGATATGGCCCCACGATAGCCATGTTGTTGCTTGTTGTTTTTATGCTTTGGTCATTTCCGTTTTTGTTGCGCTGCCGTCGCTGTGTTTTTGTCTGCACATTACGTTCGCTGTCATCGGCCTGTCCGCAATTGCTCATCACTGCAGCGGTTATGTGTGTCTGTCTCTCTGTCTGTCTCTGTGTTTATATACATATGTGTGTGTGTGTGTGTGTGTTCTCTGTCTGTGTGTCTGCCATTACCAACTGCAGATTTGTAATACCGAATTCGGCTGATCAGCTTAAGCCACCCATATTTGGCAAATGAAAGCGGAAGCTGCTTTTCAGCTTTGCGAGCGGCGGCAGACAAACACGAATCAGATTGTGTTTGAAGGGGCTAATGAAGAGCAAATGCAAATCGGCCAAAACCAACCAGCAAGTAGCCAGCCAACCAGCCAATCCATTCGCTACTCTATGGCGCTCATTAATTCGCATAATCAAAGGCGCGCTGTGGCAGAAGGCAAAGGCAGCATCAGCATCAACATATTTGTCACATGATTACCGTATCCAATCCCACGCTGCATATGCTTGAGCCTTGACATGGATTACATAACGTCGCGTCTAGCCTCAAAACTTTGGCCAGACCAAAGCGCTCTGCCGACATACAATCGCGCACGAAAAACATTTCACAACAACATAAGCAGCAGGAGCAGCAGCAGCAGATTCGTTCACATTAGGGAGAACAAGTAAAGAGTGCTGCAGTCGAGACTGCTCGACTAGGAGACACCCCGAAGGCTTGCAAAGAGCTGATATTCCAAGCAATCTGCGCTGCTTTTATACACATACAGGGCTATCCATATTCGACCAAATTCTATTTCTTCTTTTAAATCAAAAATATAATTTAACATGCATAGATATGGAGCCACACACACGAACTTGATCACAATAAGGTTCAAGTGTGTGTATATTCTCTAGTACTTGAAATACGTGTTTTTATTCAAATAGAAGATGAAAGGGGAGTGGTATGAAAAATCTGAACAAATTGACAGTAAACCTGAAGTCTCTACGTCTAATTGTACTGAAATTACGCATAAAAACGAAATCAATTTATCGATTGGTGATTATCGATTAGCGATAAAAAAATAAATCCAATGAGTTATCGCAGACATATGATAAACTTGTGCTGTTTAAGGTATAAACGTGTATAAATTTCAAGCCTCTAGATCTTTTTACTTCTAAGATCTCAGAGTTCACACGGACGGACAGACGGACATCGCTATATTTAGCTCGCCGCACAGATCATGAATATACATTATGGGCTCTGCCACGCCTGTCACATACAGTTTCGCATAAACTATACCCTGCTTTCCCATTTTCATTGGGCTCAGGGTATAAAAAGACTGCAACACCATCATTTGCTGCACGGCGGACCGAAGCGACGGCAAGCACGCGCCAAGCCGAGGCATTCAACCGGGTGGAGCCCCTTGGCCAAGCGCCAATAGACAATGTCCTATGCATATTTGTCAAAACGCAGCTGAGAGCTGGTTGTGGCCGTTGTGCAGCAGCTGCTGTCGTGTTTAACTGATGCCAACGACACACACACACACGCACGCATGGAAAATTGAAATTGAAACTGTTTAGTAGCATTGCTGTTGTTGTTGTTGTTGCTGTTGCTGTTAGTGTTTGGTTTCCATTCTCCTCTGTCTGCGTTGTCCTCTGACTATTGCGCCATGCCAGATAATTTGCTTGGAAATCCATTTTCCGCTTGTTGTGGGAATACAATTGTGGGCTTGTCTCTCTGTGCGTGTGTGTGTGTGTGTGTATGTGTGTGTAAGTGCATGTGTGCTTATTAGCACACACATCTTCATTGTGCCAATAAGTGAGAGACAATCGAAGCAATGCAACAGCAGATAGCTTAAAGTTCATTTGTTTCTTTGCTTATGAGCGATTCGAATTAAGATTGAAATAATTATTTATTAGAGATTGGATCTAATGTAAAATCTAGCTCAACTAAAGCCCTAGGCTTGATGTCTTACTGGTAGAGATTAATAAATTCCTACATAGTTGCATTTCGTTCTTTTATAAACATATGGAAAATTTCAACTATTTCCCCCTTTTTCTTTGGCTATAAATTCCAGCACTAAATCACATTTATAGCCAAAACATTTTAGCAGCAATTTTCGCGATATTTTGCGCTGCCCACATCAAACGCGCCAAATGCGGCCCCTGCCCAAGCCGACATACGCAACATCATGCTCAACATCCGCCTTATTCGCAATTATCATTTGCTGGCGAAAGCCGATCATCGCCATCTCAGCATCGGCATCAACATCATCGTCAGTGTCGTTGGGAACGGCAGCAGCAGCAGCAGCAGCACTTAGCAACATCGTTGCGAGCGGCTTAAGTAGTCGGCGTTGTTGCCAGTGATTACTGGGACTACTGCTACTACTGCCATGGCCTAAACATTGCCATTCCATATTCATAATTGCTAATGGAATATGCTCCGGCAACGACTGCGGCGACTTTGACAACGCTGATGATGTTCCTGATGATGATGATGATGATGAGGATGAGGGATGCTGGGCATGATAACGATGATGACGATGCTGCCGTTGACGCTGTGGCCGCCTCGGTGATTATGAGCAAAGCCCAGTGCCAAGTGCCCCTGGCCATGTTGTGTGTGGGCATTTGCCATCATTGTGGGCTGGTGGGTGTGGGCGTGCCTCACTTGAAGGCAGCGCAGAGCCAAAGGACACCAATAGTAGTAGCAGCAGTAGCTTAGAAGCCTGGCAGGCGACAGACGACAGGCGGCAGGCGGCAAGGGGCGGTGTTTCTGTTCTGTTCCTGGGAGAAATTAATTTGCAACTTGCGAGACATTTGGCGTTGGCGTCTATTTACATTGTATACATTACGTATACGCCCAGTTGGCGGTGGCAGTGCTTTGAGGTTAGGTTTTTAGGCGGACGCAGCTGCTGGTGCGCCGGCTGGTGGTGGTAGTGTCTAGTGCTCGACCGCGCGCTCTATCTTAAAAGCAAAAAAAAAAAAAAACAAAAAAAACAAAAAGGAAGCTATATGTAAAAAGAAATGTGTGCTAATTTCGAGTCGCTCGTCACCTGCAGCAATTTTCACTTTTTGCCGCAACAGCGAGCGTAGCTGCTGGCAAAAGTTTTTCCTAGTAGCGGCAGTAGTCTGGCAGCTTTTTGTTAATTGGTTCAGTCACCTGTCTCTTGATCTGCCAGTCAAGCGTACACGTCCCGAGCCGCCAGCCGGACGGAAGCCACGGCGGACCGGGAAGGAAGGAAGGAAGCTAGCCTAGCCGAATGTCACCCAGCGCCCAACGCCCATTGCTCTCTTTGCCAGAGTTACCCAATGAACGTTTTAGATTACAATAGTGAACGGCCTGGCCGACCGTTAGACGACACATTAGCCCTGTGGGTAGCCAGACGGCGCTGTGGCGTGAACAGCGAGCTGGATCGACCGCAAAGTTAGCGCTCGCCGTCGTTAACTTAATTGGCCATCACCACCCACTTTGCGGGTTTTTATGACTCGACGACGACGAAGGCGACGTTGGCGCTAAAGCTGAGACCGGGCCACTGAAAAACAACAGCAATAACGCTAACGTCGACGTCGACGTCGGCGTCGACGTCGCCTGTCACATTTTTGACATTTTTATTCAACATTTTTGTTGCTATTTAGTTGTCGCTGCTGCTGCTGCTGCTGCTGCTGTTTTTGGCTTGGGCAATGCGAGCATTTTCTATGACTTTTTGTTTGGCTGTCACCTGGGCCATAACATTGTCCATTGCCTACTTTTAAGCGCCACATTTTGGCCAGCTTGGCTGGGCCTGGCCAGAAGCGACGACGTTTGCGCTCGGTTTGCGCCATAGCTTTCAATTTTTCTCTATATTTTTGGTCTTGTTCTTAGCTCACTCTCTCTCTCTCTCTCTGTCTCGCTCTTGTTCCTGCTCTGTGATTAATAGGTGTGTTAATGGATGTCATTTTGATGTTTCCGCCAGGCGCATGTCCGCCCCAGCTCCGGCCCGTGCCGCTCCCCTGACCCACGTGACCCGCCTGACCCGCCTGACCCACTCGTTGGCTGGCCGCGACTGTCTTTATGTTTAATTTGAGCATTTCTCGCTAATTTTTAAGGCTCGTCATTAAATGTAGATAATTTTTTATATATTTTACGTTCGTCCGTTCGCCCGTGCATTTTCTATGGGTTTTCTAGGTTTTACGTCCGTCCCCGCCCCCGCTTTTTTCATGGCCTTTTGCCTGGGGCGCGTCGTAAAACGTAAATGTAACGAGGCAGCTCTACAGGACGAACGACGGACTGACTGATTGAGGATAGGCAGGCCTAGTGTGGGGTGTCTTATGTGGGTCCCAAATACCACAGTTGTTAAAACCTTTTATTTGTCAACGTTGTTGTTGTTGTTGTTGTTGCTGCTGCTGCTGCTTATGTCGTCTAAGGATCGTTAAGGTATTTTTAATTAGTCTCGAAATGCATTTTTAAAGCGGACACCAGAAACGGTTTAAAGCATCTTAAATGTGTGTGAGTGTGGCAGATGCTGTGTGTGTGTGTGTGTGTGTGGGTGTGAATGTGTGCATGCATATAAAATGCAACATGTTTTTCTACCGCCTCCAACATCAGACACACCCCGTCGATTTTATTGCCTCAGCCGCAACGGCATGCAACGGGCGCACAGTAATCGATATGTAAACATGCCGGTTCACTACGCTATCGCATGCGGCTGTTGCTTGTTGTTGTTGCAGTTGCTGTTAGTCGGCGACTGTATAAATTTAGAGGCAAACAAACCCAAAAAAAAAAGAGACAACAGAAACTGGGGACAGCAACAGCGACAGCGACAACGATAGCAACAAGCTGCATGTCGTTTGGCATGCAACATGTTTTTATATAAATCAATTACATGCCAAACATGACACGCACATAAAATGGTTTAAGGGCGTTGAGTCGGCGACACACACACACACACACACACACACACACAAAGCAGCTCTGGCTAACTGCATTAAATCCTTTAAAGTTTTCATGATATTTTAATATGATTAATGCACACGATCAAAGCCAAAAGCAAGGAATTTGCTTTAATTAGGGCATATCTGATTGAAATTCTTTATATGTGTGTGTGTGTGTGGCCAGTGCGCGCTGGTAAATATAATCAATGCCAATCATTATTTAGCTGTCGTGGCGCCTAAATTTGACATCTAAAATCGAATTATGTGGCAGGCAAATTAATTGAGATTTGCTGGCAAAAATTGAAATTGACGCGCGAAAATTGCGAATGTTGACAAAATTGTTTGCAGCTGGCGACGCTTTGCGGCCACAGCAACGGACAGCGCAGTGAGCAGAAGGGAGATGAAGAGATGCAGAGAGAGAGGAAGAGGGAGAGAGAGAGCAGGAAACTACACAGCGTCCACGCAGCAGCACAAATTTGTCACAGCAATTTTTGGGGGACCTGAATTGATATAAACGGTCCGACAGACAGCGCTGCTTCAGCGCCGTCGCTGCCTGGAAAATAATGCGCTAAATAAATTGCGAAAAATTACATAAAATATTTAAGCGCATTCAAGTGTGGCGCCATAAAAAATGGCGTGGCATTAAAAATTTTGGAGTGAAAGCAAAGCGAGCGGCAAATGGCAGGCGGCAAAGTGGTTGAAACGCCATTTGCCTGAATATGAAAGAGGCTGGGGGCTGGATTGGATTGGGGTTGGGGCTTGGCGGTGCTGTGCTGTGGTGTGATGTGGCGTGGTGCGGCTAGCCGTGTGGCAGCTAGGTCTTGGGGAATTTTTTGGTGTTGGAGTTGACGGTGTGTCAGGCAGTCGGATAGACAGCCGCAAGTCGGATGAACGCGAAGAAGAGGGCAATAGCCTGGCAGGAGTCGGCGGTGGGGTTGCTGTTGCACAAAGCACAGCCAGCGCACGGGCAGAGCAAGGATAACGGCAGCAGCAGCAAACAGCAAATTATATGTATAAAAGCAAATAGCAGCTGAATATTAGACATTTGAGAATTGGCATCGCAAATTTTTCATTGACTGGCAGAACAGACAAAACGAAAAGAAAAAAAAATACCAACAATGCCAAGCAACCTGCCATGCAAATGTAAGACATGTGTCCTGAAGCGGCTCGTGCCATGTTTTAAGCTTGAGCAGACGACTAAAGGGAAGCCGAGTCGACTCTAGCTCAGACGTTTTTAATGCATTTTTTATTTGACTGCCGCAAAAAACGACAAGCAAATAGATGCACATAAAAATAAATAAGGGACAGCCACACACACACACACACACACACACACATGCATGCAGTATATGAAAAGGTCGCCCATATTAACACTTCGTCTTCGTTGCCAACCCACACAGGAAAGGCGAGCGCAGCGAGTATATTTTTTATTTTATTTATTTTGTTGGTATTGAAGCTGTGTGTCCAGCCGCCATAAATTTCAATGCTGCTGAATTTTGTATGAGCCCACTGGCCCCAGTCAGCCTGGCCAGCCGGCCAGCCAGCCAGCAGAGTAATGCTTGACCCCGGCACGACCTAGGTCTCGATGAGGAGTGGCTGCGATCACATACGTTTGTCTACGTGCTTCGCCTTTGCTTTAAAAACATATAATTTATTTTAAAAGAGCCCCTCAACACACAGAAGTCAAATGGCCAAGACCAGCAAGAAAGGTAAACCCAGCACGGGTACGGGTACGGCTACGGGTACGGGTATACGGCCAGGGGCATGCTCCTGCCCACAAAATCAATATGAAGAGCAAGATTTATGCAGCCGGTAATCGCTGCTCAGCTCCGGTCCACAATCTCTGCTCCCCTCCCCTCCCGCCTTGCGTGCTTCAGTTGTTACCCCTGAGTCCGGAGGCCGGAGTCCGTATCTGACTGCTCTAGCTCATTAGAAATGCCAAACAGCGTATGCCTGCCATTTGCATACACCCATAATACACTCGCACACATACACACACACAGAGACACACAGGCACGCACTCACGCACAACTCTTTATGTATGATGTCACATTACGGCAGAGTGAATATCTTAATAGACACGATGCCGCCGTCGACTGGCGGAAAAAATTGCCAAACTTTCCGGCCGTGCATGAGGGCCGTCATGCCAAAATATCAATGAAAATGTCATACACAAGTATATTGCCACAGTCTAAGATAAAAAACTCACACGCACACACACACAAAGAGTGAGAAGAAACAGGAAGAAAAAAGTGTTGCCTACCATTGGGCGCAGAACATTTTTTCTACTGCATTCGCAGCGCTAAGAAGTCAGAGAGACAGACAGACAGACAGACGAACGGACGGACAGACAGACACTGAGAACACATGTTTTGAATAATTTATGCGGGCGAGCGCACGAAATGTGCCCGCTAGGAGTTGAGCCTGTTATCCTGCCGCCATCGTCTCCTGTTCGCTTGGCACTAGGCCAGGCAAAGTTTTTTTGCACACTCACACACACACACACACATACAGACACACACTTGCGCGCTTTCGCGTACACACTCGTGCCAAAGCAAAAAGGTGATAAATGCATAAGCAGAGAAAACTTTTTTCGCCTTTCCACTTTGCTTCTCGATTTGGCAGTCTATATTAATGCCAAGTGCGAGCGAGCGAGCCGAAGTGAGCGGCTAGAGAAGGAGGTGGAGAGAATTGTACTAATAGCGAAATTGCTACAAATCGTTTTGGCCAAACTTGCGCAAGTTTATTATGCCTCACACAGATAGACAAGCACACCCACACACACACACTCAGAAACAGACGCAGACACAGACAAATACAGCTATAAACGTTTGGGAGTTCACCCTTCGCTTTCACATTCTAATTTAGCTGCGCTTCAAATATTTATGCAAACAAATTGAAATAAAAAAGAAGAGGTTTCTAACTCTCCAAGCAATAAAATTCAAAATGTAAATATTTAGGCGACCCTCGTTTCAGAGTGAAACGCGAAATGGCAGATGTAGCTATATACCTAAATATATACATTTAATATACATATATACATACATAATCTCATGACATGGCCAATGTTAATTGGCATATTCAAGACTCTTAAATGCAGTCGATAATGATCTGAAGATCCATCACAGTATTTTCTCCCTCTCTCTCTCTCACTATAATCTTCATTTATACCTGCAATTTATTGGGCAATCTCAAGTCACGGCTCCTGGGCACAACCCTACAGCTGTTAAATGTGTATCTGAAATTACATGTAAATAAAGTTTGCCATTCGCTTCGCATTGCCTCTCAGTTTCACTATCGTGTTTTAGTTATAACGACGCCAAGTGCTTCTCTATACATAGTAAGTGTTTTGGTATTAAACTTGCCGGCTCGAGCCGACATCTCAGTTATTTTGTTGTTGTTGTTGCCGTTACTGTGGCTGCGGCTGTGGCTGTGGCTGGAGTTTTGGTAGCAGCCGCAGCTGCTCCACTTTAGCGGCATTCTCATATAATTTATTGCCTCTCGGCCTGCCCAGGCAGAGGCAGTAACGTCAGGTAGTGGGTGGGGGAGGGCGGCAGGCCTTGAGTAGGGTTTGTCGCCTACACACACACACACACACACACTCTGTCTCTTCTGCTCTATGCGTCTATTGGTATATCTATGGCTGTGCGGCGGTTAACTAGGCCGCAGCCACAAGTTGCGTTTATTAACTGCCACACTAGCAAACAAATGAGAGAGAATGAGGCTGCGCTATAACAGCTGCTGCTGCTGCTGCTTAGAGTAGCGGGGTAGCCGTACCTGTCTGCCCGTCCAAATACAGTTTCTAATTAGAATTTATAAGCGGCTTGACAGTGCCAGCTTAAAGTGTGCACCCACCTGACTTAAAGCCAGCAGCAGGCATCATATTTGCCTATGCGAAGCAATAATTGTTATTTCAAAGGCTGCCGCTGCAGATCTTTATTGTGGCTGCTGTTTGTGGATGAGGGGGCGTGTCGGTGGTGCATTGCCCGTTTTCCGCTGTTGTTATTTTTACCTACATATGCAATTTTTTGCACCATACGCTTGCATTTTCAAGGATGCCACCAACATCATCATCATCGGCATCATCATCAACATCGCCATCATCATCATCATCAACAACAACAACAACTGTGTGAGTGTGTGCATACAGACATCGTCAATGGACCGATCCATAGCCCAGCATTTGCCGCACAAGCGGAAATGTCGACTCGTATCTGTGTCGCTGTGGGCTCAGCATACAATACACACACACAAACACACACACACATGCAGCATAAAGAGAGAAAGACAGAACAAACGACCACAATTGCAACGGGTTGCTGGCGCTGTTGGTTGTGGCAGCCCGTGCCTGGTGGCCCAAGGGGCAGGGGGCAGGGGAGTGCACTTCGGACAAAAAGCCTTTAATCGACAGCAACATATTCGATTTTAATATTCATATGCCACCATAAATTCACAACAACAAAGGCAGCCGAACTCGCTGGCCGTGCAATATATGAGGGCGTTGATATGCTCACACATATGCAGAAATACGTGCATGCCATGCGTCCGTCCCATGCGCCCCATGCGCCATGCCTCATATTCTCTGATATATTGGGGTCTTTCTGGACAGCTGTTGCTGTTGCTGTTGTTGGCACTTCATGAAATGTACTTTTCGACGATGGCGCGTGCTCTTTGGGTGGCTGCAATTAAAGCACACGGCTTGATTTGGTTGGCATTATTTAGCAGCAAGGCACGTGCCTTAGTTGGTTAACTAAATTCGGATGCTAAACGGGTTGATAGCTCTGACTAAATCCAGTTGAATAAAAATATGTGTTAAAATTGCATTCAGTTTAGCATTGGTGTATATTTCTAATAGAGTTAATAACACTTATATATATAGCATAGACTGTGCCCCACTAGAATTTAACTCAGTTTAAAGTATATTAAAGGCTAGAATTGTATGTGGAACAAGAAATTAAGCACTACTACTACCCAGTTTCGAATTGGATCAGCTATGACAGACTGTGATGCTCATTACAGCAACAACACACAATGACAACAACAAAAAGCTAAAGGAACACCAACACAAACACATGTGTGACCGATGCCGTTTGCTGATGAGGCTGACACCCTCTGCTTCCGTTGGCGTCGTGCACTTCAAAAACTTAACCGTTAGGCATATGCGTGATTATCTCTCTGGCAGCGAGTGTCCGACAGTGGCTGAAGCAGCCCCAGCCACCCCCCTTGGTAGAAGATGAAGAAGAAGAAGAAGCAGCAGCAATAGCAGGCAGCCCTTCAACAATTGCGCGCTGACCCAGTTACCCGGCAACAAAGGCGGAAGCAAAGGAAACATGCTGAAAGAGAAGAGGCCGCAGGAGCGGGGGGGAGGAAGAGTAAAAAGGCACATGTCATCATAGAAATCAGTGTGTGTGTGTGTGTGTGGAGCTGGGCAGCAGCAGCAGCAGCAAAAGCTGAAATGGCCACGGGCAACGGCTTATGGAAAATAGAAAGCAAAAGCAAAAAGGCTCTGGGAAAATTCATTAAAACGCACCAGAGAGTGTCAGTGGACGGCAACAATGGACAATGGTCCGCAGTTGGGTCCGGTCGGGGCTTATCAGCCGGGGCCATATGTGCACACGCGTCGCAGACGGGGACCCAGTTCATAATCAAATATTTAGCATACTTTTTAGCAGACCATACGAGCATATTACAATAACATTTCCGGTCAGCTTGGCACACAGAGGGATTGAGGCAACAGTTGCAGCCGTGCCGCACCGTACCGTATAAGTGGGGGCCATTGGCCCCATGAAGCGTGTAATGCAATGATCTGCAGAGAGAACCCCGGCAAATCCCCAGCGAATGCCAGTTGGCCGGCATTTGGGAGCGTTAATGTGCCATAACGAATGCATTAGAGACATTGCCGCCATTCCAGTTGTTGTGAGCGTTGCCCGGGGAGATTATTAAAAAAAAAAAAATTAATTACTCTCCTGCTCAGTCGCTCTGTCAGCTGAGCACGGCGCGTGCGTCTGCATTGACAGAGCGAAGGTTAGCTTAGCTATGAGGAGCTGCATCACCGAAGCCGGAAGCCGCCCGAAAAAGTATGCTATAAATCCCTTCAAGCATATGGCACGCACAGCCAAAACATATGTTCCTGCCGCCGTGCCCATATAACAATACAAAGCGCAAGACAGAGAGACAGACGGGCTGACAGACGGGCGGGAATAGCAACAGCTTCTCTGATATCATTACTCAACCAACAAGCCACAAAGAACACGTACACGCACACACACACGCACATACACACACGTATTTGTATGAGGGCTTTCGCGTTTTCGTTTTGCTCAGCCCGTGTGTGCGTGTCATGTTGGTTTTTTGTCTGCGCTTTGCGCGATTTCACTCTCCCTTAACATCCATCTCGCTCACTCTCGCTCTCTCTCTCTCTTTCTGCCTCTCTGTCTATCTGTCTGTCGCTGCCTGCGATATTATCAAGTGAAGTGCTTTTGCGGTTTTTGCCGTTGCTTTGTCTATCACACACACACACTTGCACACACACACATGCGCCCAGTCGTCGTGTTGCACACCGCTGATATATTTCAGTGTGCGTGCGTTTTGGCTTTGTTATTATTACTATTACCACATGTTGTTTTTGTATTTAAGCTAATTCTTTTATGTACATAAAACGTGCAGTCACATAAAAATAAAAACCAAACAGCAAACAGAAAACAGCCAACGACAAATAACAAAGGCAAAGCAGCAACAGCAACAACAACACAAACAACAACAGTGAAGCAAAGCGCCGCCTGATGATAAGCTAAGTGGCGAATTCAAGCGAAGTCAGCATTGATAGCAACAGCCAGCAGTCAGCCATCTAGTGCACCCGAGCTACCCCCCCTCCGCCTCTGCTCTTGTTCCGTAATCGTATAAAGGTGCCTACTTCACACAAAATTACCCTTTTCAATTTGCCAGCCGTGTGCTGCAGGAGTCTGAGGTCTTCCCCTTTGTCTGCGCTGCTCGTTTATTGACTTTTTGTCATTGCTGCTAATGCATAGCAATAGCCAGAAACAGGAGCAGCAGCAGCAGCAGCAACCACACATACACACACACACACACACACACATATATGGCAGCAGCTTTATTTTTATAGCTCGCATTACGTTTAATGTTTGGCTTAACTTAGTTACTCTCGATGCCCGACTCTGGCTCTGGCTTTCACTGTGGCTCTGCCTCTCTGACTATGATTACGACTACGACTCCTGCTTCGGCCACGTCTCCGTCTCCGTCACCGTCTCCTGCTCTGGCTGTGTCTTTGCCATTGGCATTGTTGCCGCACTCACGAGTGTGGTAATTAAGTGTCACATGTAATTACAATACACTTATGCATGTGCTGCATGCAACATGGCTTTCTAATTAGAGTTTAGCGTCAATCTTAGCTTTTAGCATTTGCAATAAACCAAAAACTAAGCCAAGCCTCGTTCCATTTACCACTTGCTGTGAGTTCTGCTGCATTTGCTGCTTAATTTCAATGAATATTCTGTGTGCTTTCTTGCAACTATTCGCCCCTCGTAAATCCCAACTAATAAAACAGAAAATCCACAAAAAAATATATATATACAAATAAAATCAAAAGATGGGGCTAAAAATGGGAAAACGCGCGCTGTTTGTTTATCCAAAGGCTGCACCAGGGGAATTAGCGCAAACAGCTCTACTTAAATAGAACTTGGGTATATTTGCGCAACAGCGGAGTGCGAATTATGATTAACTGAGCGCGGGTTGCTCAGTCAGTTCTGAAATGGAAATAAGAAGATATTATTTTCTGATTTATTTTGATTACTTTATTTTCTTTTTCAGCTGAATACAATTTCATTTTTGTGTTATTTAATTTTTTATATTTGTCACTTCTCGAACTAACAATAATATACAATTAAAAAAAAATTCTTTCTCTATAAATAACTAAATTGCTAATAATAAATTAAGTAAAACTCTGAGATATGCTTAGTGAAATTTCTTTTGTGAATTTATGTAGTCTATGCTAAACTGTTGATTTAGTTTGCAAACTGAGCTTAAGCTGCCCTCTCGTCTCGCCTGCTGTTGTATTATATTATTTAATAGAGTTTATAGCGCACCCACCCACTCATGTTGACTTAGTTAGCTAAACTAAACTAGAAACTGCCCAAGCGTATCCAATTTACTGAACACAAAATGCAAAGCTCGCTTTTAAGGGCGCCACTCAAATTTCTCTAAATTCAGCCACAGAACAGTAACAATAACAATAACTACAACTACAACTACAACAACAACAACTTAAACAACTACAAATAGCTCATCTGAGCTGATTCGCTGTAATTTACTTAACTTGCGTAAATATTAAATATTTATATTGTTCTCTTCTCTTTTATTTTTCTCTTTTTATGTACCGTAATCGTATATACTTCATCTACTACACACACACAACTACAACTACAACTACAACTACTTGCCTACTTGCCTACCATTCAATTCAACTCAACTCAATTCAACTCAACTCAACTGAATAAACTGAAACCATCTTTAACTTCTCTGCTGTGCTGTGCCTCTGCATCATCAACTACAACTACAACCACAATCTATTAACATAACAACTACAACAACAACTACAAAATATACCAACCGCTGGCTGCACCAACAAAAAAAAAAAAAAAATGAAATAAATCAAATCTCGTGTCTCCAATGCGAATTGCGAATGCGAATGCGAATGCATCTGTATCTTGTTGCGCATAACTGTGAATCGTGGCCATGCAGCGCGGAAGCGACGAACTTTTGAGTCAAGCTGCAGTCATGGCGCCCGCTTCCGACAATAATAATCAGGATCTGGCCACAAAGAAGGCCAAACTGGATTCGAGCACCGTGCTGGCTGGCGGAATTGGTAAGTTTTATATATTTCTCTGCACGCTCTCTCTCTCTCTCTCTCTCTCTCTCTATCCCCTCCTCTCCCTCTTCCTCACTCTATCACCCTCTCGCCCTATTGCAACTTATCTTTTAGCTTCAGCTTAACTATACCTTTACCTATTATGCCTCTACCACCTGCCCCCATAGCTCGCCCCTCTCTCCGTCTGCGTTGCGCCCTATGTATAAGCCCATTTTATGGCACGCCTGGGCCGCTCAACTTAAGTGCACTTTGCAGCCATAGTTTAGGCCAGGTTGGGCTGCCAATTAGCCACCGCCGCCGCAGCCCCCCGCTGCGTGCATTAGGCAATGCCAATGGCCTAAGCTGGCTTAAGCCGGTGTCGGCCACTTGGCTGCTTATGGCAATTGGTTTAGTACGGGCCTAGCAATCGCGACTGTTCTTATAGCCAATTAACCCGCTAATTAGCATGGAAACAAACATTTCGACGCACGCTTTGTTTTTGCTTGCGAAATATGAAAAAGTGTATATAGTGAAGCTAGCTAGCTGACGCGCTTGTGTAATAAGCTGAAATGCCGCCCCTTCCACCCCTTCAATTCGAGCACATTAATTAGTCCTACACACACACACACACACAGCCCGTACTAGCAATGGAACCACCACCACCTGCAAAGGGTGCGCGTGTCGGCGCTGGCACACAGTAATAAAGCTAATCAAAAACCGCTCGCACCAGAAACCGAAAACCAGAAACCTGAACCTGAACCACATATTAGGCAAATATTTGCCAAGCGGCCGTCAACGTCACTGTTTAGACCGAAAGTCGAAACCAAAAATCAGTCAGCCACAAAATGATTTTAAATATCAACAAATTCATGCGAAAGCATTTTCCATGCACACTAACACACCGATAGACAGACACACACAGTGTGTGTGTGTGTGTGTGTGTAATCACAAAATGGGCAAATCAAAAATAAAATACTCCATTTTGGCTCTTCAATTTTTTATGATTCCATTAGAAATTTGCTGAGAATTTATACGCCTTTTGGTTTTCCAATTAGCAGCCATAAAAACCTCCTCAATTATCCTTGCCAGCGTCACAATAGGAATCAATGGGAACACATGGCTTAATGGAAAGAAAGGGCAAAAAAAGAAGTGTACAAAATTGTAAGCCTTTTAACGGGTTGCGCTCTGTCCTTTGCACCCGCCAGATAGCAGATAGTCAAAGAGCCCCAAACACACTCTATATACATATATATACATGTATATATATGTCTATTTATATATACGTACTCTGAGTGGCAATCGAGAACGCAACGAAAAAAGCGCAAAAGCAAAAGCAAAAGCATAATATTTATTTATTACTCTACAAAGGACTTTTCTATTAATTAAAAAGCAACAAGCTCTATCCTACACACACACACGCACACGCGCACATACACATTCACTCGCACACACACACACACACACATACGCACTGTTGACCAGTTGGCAACTGGCAAAGAGTTGCAGGCGTTCATTGTTCGAATGCTTGGTCCAGACACAGACGACCCAGCGGCATTTGAGTGCCAACTCATGCATACAAACGCTGGAGCAAAGCAGGTGGATCACACTGGAGTGGGGAGTGGGAGTGGGAGTGTGGAGTGTGAGGCTGGCAGACATCGTGGACGCTATTCGACTGCTTGTGAATCAACCGCCCCCTTGACACCTGCCGCCTTTCACCTGGCAAACGCTGCACGCCGCACGCCGCACGCCGCACGCCGCACGTCGCCTGCCGCATGCCACATGCCACCTGCGGCCTTTTTAATTTGCCACGCAAAGTTCATTCGCAAACACAAAAGCAGCCCAAAATTTTTAAAGTCATGAGCAGCTTAAAGCTGAAAAGACAAAGGGACGAGGGGCGAGCAGGGGCGCGGAGGTGCCACGGGAAATCCAATGAATTCATTTGTGTTTGTTGTGTGTGGCTGTGCGCCTGTGTGTGTGTGTGTGTGTCGCTTACATGGCAACCACTTAAAGCTGACGCACAAAAGCAAAAATACGCTGCTGATGCCAAAAATAATAACAAAAGAAATTGCTAAATAAATGTGTAAGGACACTTTTATTGCATTGCAGCACTGAGAGCAAACAACAACAACAGCAACAGCAACAACAACGATTGCCAGACAAGTAAATAGACAGCATCCAACAAAAGCAACAAAAAGCATTGTGTGGCCAGCCTTAGATAAACATACACACACACACATACCTAGTGAGCCACTGCCAAAAATTGTTTTTTTTTTCTCTTTCTCTCTTCTTCACTTTTCCTTTTTGGTGGTTTGGCACGCCCCAGCGCCATCCGCTGCCCGTTGGCCGTTGTCAATTGTATTTGTATGCCATGCTAAACCAATACACAGAGCCACGTTTCCGTTACACGAGCTTAGCCCATCGAACATGCAACAAATTTTTGCACGTAAATGTAATAAAAACACTTTTGCTCTCATGCTACCGCAACGCCACGCCCAACCACTTCAAGTAGAGTGGTGTGTGTGTGTGTGTGTCCATGTCTGTGTGTGTGTGTCTGAAGCACACTTGGAGCAAGTGGCCACGCTTCGTTCGGCTCATCTTACAATGCAAAGCGCACAGTGCTTATTTGATTACATGTATATACTCCATATATATATATATATACTATATACCATACATATATACTATATATGTTATATATAATTCCTTTCGCCCAATGTCCCAACTTTCGTTTGCTGCTGTAATAAATACTCGCATTTGCTTAGCGCCGTTTGATTTATTTTATTTTGATTATTATGCATATTTTATGCAAGCCAAATTAGACCCCGGGGACTCAAGTTTGAGACCCTGCGCTGGCTAATTCGAGCCACTCCGCAAACGCAACAAAACCCAAAACAAACCGAACTGAGCTGAGGCGAGTCGAGTCGATTCCAGTCGTGTTGCGTCGCATCGTCGAGTTAAGCCGGGCCAATGTCGCGTGTTTGGTCTGGGACAGCAGCATGTGTAGCTCTCGTTGTTGTTGTTGTTGCTTTTGCTGTTATTGTTGCTGCGTGTTCGTTGTTTATTGTTACAGCCAGTGCGCGCACACACACATGCCACTCACACACACACACACACACACACACGCTGGGACACATACAAACAGGCTATGTTTGTCTAGCCCCGCCAATATTTGTTTGTTTATTGACCGATTTGAGGGTGACCATTGGCTAACAAGCAGCATGGTTCTAGGTGTTAAAACGTAACATTGAATAATAAAAAACAAGTAGACGGAAAGAAAAAAGCAATCGCCCATAGACATGCAATGCAAGCAGCATTGGCGCAATATTTTAAAGTAGACCCAGTCGAAGAAAGGCGCAGATAAGCTTATCATTAATTAGACGGAGCCAAGCTACAGATTTAAGTTAAATTGTTATATAAAATATAAAAATAATTAAAAATTAAACTATAAATAAATATTTAAAAATTCAATATAAATTAAAAAGTAAAAATAAAGTAAATAAATAAAATTATTCAATGAAATTTAAATTTGAAAAGAGAAAAATATATATAAATAATTTAATATTGATATGAGTCATATATAAATATATAATATACTCATCTGATTCAAATTAAGAATAATTCATCAATATATAATACAAATGTGAAAAATAAATAAAATTAATAAATAATTTGATATGAACTAAAAATAAATAAAGAATTAAATGAAATTTAATTTAATACATATGTATATACAAAAATATAAATAATATATAAAAAAATAAATTATATAAATATAAAGATAAAATAAAATTAAATAAATTAAATTCATTCGTAATATAAAAATATACAATTAAAAGAAATTAATAAAAATAAAATAACTAAAATAAATATTAAATATTTTTTTTTTTTTTTTTTTTACCTTCATTGTCATTTTTATTTACTCATATAAATAAATAAACAATATAACACAATTAACTTTACAAAATAAAAGTAATGTAGTATATGTCCATTAAATAAAGCACTTCCTCCAAGCTGAGTAATAATTGAGTGAGTCAGGTAAAGCTCAGCGTCATTTCATAAGCCCAATTCAATCAGCCAGCCAAGCACATAGATCAAAGCCAAGTGAAGTACTTGAGCGTTTTTATGGCCATCGAGCTTGAAGTGTGTGCTGTGAGCAGCGAACTGCGTGCTGCGCATGCAGCAGCAGCAGCAGCAGCTGAAGAGTCCTGCGACTGCTGCTCATTGTTTCCTGCGTCCTGTGTGCGTGTGTGTCTCGGTGCCTGTGTTTCAGGATGGCGCGCGTGCCGCCTTGATGTCTGTGATACCGCAGCGCGCTGGCACGTCTGTTGCGTGTAAATATTTTCACAGTCAATAAAATAATATTGTCATATTTATTTGTGCGCGGCGCCGTCAACGTCTGTGTAAATATTGAGCGAGCACTGCAAACCAGAATAAAAATCAGAATTTGCACTTGGTCAGCGGCAACAATAACAACAACAGCAACAATTGATGTCAATTGAATGTGTGGTGGTTCGCTGTGATCATTTATGGGAGAGGCTGTGCGTGTCGGCTAGTAGAACGTGCATTTATTGTCATTATTTATATGGTTTCACTTTTGACTTACGGCTGCCACATGCCACATGCCACATGCCATATGCCACACACACATTTGTGTGTATTTAAATATGGGTTACTTCATTAAGCATACGACTCGTTGGCAGTCCATAGCATACCTTGCAGTGGCATCCTTAAACAGTTGCACATAATTATAGAGTGCAAATGAAGTAGAAAGCGCGCTTGTCGCTGCCCCGCCTCGACTCCCACTCGGCGCACTTCTAATTTATGCAATTGATATACTTTACAGAACTTCAACTCATGTTGCTGGAGTTGTCGCCGCTTGACTGCACACAGGACACTGCAGACTGCCTTTGCCTTCTGCTACTCAAACTGCCAGCATTAGGTAAAAGATGGAAAAAAGGAAGAAAAATATGGAAACTATTCCCGTAATTGAAATGCAATTAAAATTTGTAAACGTCGTCAGACTTTGCGTGCGTTGACTTCTCGCTTATACAGCCTCTCTCCCTGTCTCCTTCTCTCGTTCTCTGTCTCTGTCTCTCCAGACTCCGGCTTGTTTCTATGTGCCAGCAAATTTTTAATGAATTACATTACTTGCGGGTGTTAGGCTCGTGTCTTGCTCGTATCAGCAGCAGCAGCAGCAGCGCCAGCGCCAGCAAGAGAAAAAAAATCGTTATTTTCAATTATGGCTGGCCTGAAAACAGACAGACATATACTGGGCCAACAAAAAATTATGTAGTAGACGAGGATGGTGGAGCATAGCTGCTGGCGTTGAGTTTCAGTTGATGTAAAAACTTGTGTGTGCTATGATTGATTGTACAGAAGAAAGAGATGTTTAAATTAAAGACAAGGCAGCGCGCTGGCAAAGTAAATATCATTAAGTCATTACGCATGCACGCACAGTTCACACACACACACACACACTCACAGACAGACACAGACACGCACACAGACAGACAAGGGCAAGTTGCTGGCCAACAATTTAAAATTTATGATGTGTGAGGCTGTAAAAACCTAATTTGCTGTAGCATAATTAAATGTAAAGCGTTTGCGCGTGTGTGAATATTCAAATATTGGGAATAATCACACACACACAAACAGACGCACAAACACACCAACACACACACACACACGCAAACAAACACTGGCGTCAGGCGTATATTAAATGATTAAATGCCGCCACGTAAGCACAAATTTAATTGTTATTAACAATCAGCCGTCCTTTCGCCCATTTGTGTCCAGCTGTAATGAATGGTGGGGGTGCGGCGGGGTGGTTTTTTGGGGCGTTGACCATTTATCGGTTACTTTGCGTGGCTTTGTTTCAGCTGTCGATGCTCGACGCACTTTTCCATTCATTTCAATTTATTCGTTTGGGAGTTTTTGTTTGCTTTATGAATTTAAATAGTCATTAATTAACTTTGTCCATGTTGCCGTCCGGGCGGGTACTGGAAAAAAAAAACGATGTGCATACATGGCTCTCAAATTATTACACATACGCCGCATTGTGCAATAGCAGCAACAACAACAACAACAGCTACTGTATAACATTTGGGCATATGGAACATATTACAGCTGACCATCCATTATTTTCATACCCACACCGGTGCCAACTCAATTACAGTTTGTAAACTTTTCAATTAGCCATAAATAGTTTATATGCATATTTTTCGTGCAATTCATCGATGACCGCGGCTCGTGGCCCGGCATGACACGGCGTATGTGCATGGACTTAATTGAAAGGAGGAGGAGCAAGCAGCAGGGGCGCTGCTGCCAGTGCCTGTGGGCGGCCCATCCTGAATAAAGTGCGTGTCATTAATACGGTTGAGCTTTAGTCGCGCCTTCCATTGCAGCGAATTTTAAACGCGGTGCAACGGTGCGTATGATTGTTATTTATATATCAATACGCCATCGCGGAGCAAGCGTCGTCATTATTGAATGCAAATTTTATTGCACGCCCACCTCTTGCTGCTTCGCAGTGGCCGTATGATTATTTTGCTCCTTGCATTAAAAGGTTTCCTTTAGGTTGCAGCTGAGCAATTTATTCCGGCGGCTCACACGGGCGGAACAGTCTTATATACTGTGCGAACTGTATACGAAAATCTGCATCGGAAAACTCTGTAATATACTTCGAAAATTCTGTAAATCCTCTTCACTTTAATCGAAAAAAAAAAAGAATACCAAATAGAAATAAAATTGGCCTCAGGACATGAGGCAACAGTCAGTCACATTGAAGCGAACATTTTTGTATTCCAGTTCAGTTGCTCGTTTTCGGTTGCAACAGACTGCTGCAGGGCCTTGTTGGCTGTGTTTCCGGCCGTCGTCGACTCGTCGCCATCTTCCTTTTCAATTATGCCCCCTCCCGTTCCCTCGACTGTTGGTATTTGCAGGTCAGGTGCTTGGCTAGAGAGAGAGAGAGAGAGGGGGGGGGGGGGGGGAGGGGCGTCGAGTGGGGCCCGATGGCTACACTCGCCGTTGAGTGAATGTCGATGGTTGTCGATTTACTCATCGCGCTGCTGTAGTTTTTCGTTTTCACACCATCAAGCAGCGTTTGTTGCGATTTGTTACAAATTCTCCTCCTGCACCAGCTACAACACAAAAACAACAACAAGAGCAGCAGCAGCAACAGCAGCAGCAGCAACAGCAGCAGCAGCAGCAGAGCTCGGCAACAACGTCGCAGTTGCAACTGCCAGTGGAAAACAAACCCAAATTGAGTTGTTGATGGAGAACGTCAAAAAATCCACAAATTTTCGTTTTGCGCGCTTTCACTAGATTTCATATTTTCAGTTTTGCCCTGTCTCATTTTTTTTTTTTTTTGCCAATATTTTGTTGTTGCTTTTTTTTTCGCTGCTCGTTGACAACGTCATCATGCATGATAGATAGTTTTACATATTTTCAGTGCTGTCGTTTTTTCCGGCAACTGCCCAGCGGCACTTGATTTGTTGTTTGTCTTTTGCAGCACGTTTCCGGCATTCTGGAAACTTTTTTTTTTCAGTTTCGCTCTTATACCCTAACTAAACTGAGATGGGTCGGGTCTGGCACTGGCACTATAGCTCAAGCAGTGATTGCAGCTGCTCTAATACATCAAATGGATTCGTTTCGAAATCTATTCCATCCCTTTTCTCGAATATGAAAACATAACTGAGTCGCATAATTGAAAGCAAGATATTGCTGATTATGTTATTTATGGGCAGCAGCAGCAGAGGACCGGCACATGGCCATCGATTTTTAATAAATTTGCGAGCTGCCAAAAGGTGGGGAAAAGCAAAAAGTAAAAAAAAAAAAGTGGTGCACTTTGCCCAGCCAGCCGCTGGCTTGCATAATTTCGTTTCAACTTCATTTCCGTTCCGAACTAATCAAAAAGTGTAATTTCCGATTAGTTGTATTCAGCGTCGAGTGCTGTGCCACTTTGACCAAACTGCAGTCGAGAGGTCCTGCCCAGCCGAGCCCTCTCATAGTTGGCATGACTTTTGCCTCAAGTTGGCTTGAATGGCCTGGACAGCCTGGACGGCCAGGGCGTTCTGCCTGCCTGCCTGCCTGCCTTGATGAGTGGGGGGCTCTGCGCCTATTTTTCATTTATTTCCACTTTTCTTTTTTCTCCCATTTTTTGCGCATTGTTATAAATTGGCACATTGACCCATGCAGGCTGCGGACTGTGGACAACTGAAAAGGGTCAGTGTGCATATCAGGACTGGGTCGGCTAATGACCCTTTTATGCTGTAAGTTATTAGCCAAGGGCCTAGTGAAAGCGGTTAACAACTATGTGGCAAAGACTGCAGCTGATAAATGTAGTTGGGCCATATCATTTGGGTCACGTTGCTGCCCCTGCAGGAAACCCAGTCACAAATCTAGCTAAGGCAGAGCTCCTCAGTAATGGCATGTGGATGTGTTAAATGGATTTGAGAGAGGAGTAAATAAATGTTGAGCAGTTGTAATTACAGTACAAATAGCTATAAATATGGAGAGTGTGATATGCAGTTGTCCCTCTCTCTCTCTCCTCTAATCTCTTCTCAATCTTAAGACAAAATTGTGAACATGATTTCACCTCTTTAAAAATGAGCTGAGCTCTGAGTGCTGCTTTGTTAAAAGTGCAAATTTTTGGGTGGTAATTGGCATTGGCATTGTCGTGGGCTATCTCTTGCCATATCCTGTTTGTTTGTTTAGTAGCTGCGGTAAATACTGCAAACACACACACACACACACACACACATGCAAGCCTGCTAAAGGACAGACAGCACAAAAAAAAATCTTGCAACATTTCATTTGCATATAAGGGGGCACACACACACACACAGCCATGCACACCCATGCAGACAGTCATGAAAAAATAAAAGCGGCACATTAACAGGTGTTGACTAAGCGCCAGGCAGACTGGCTGCAGCCAAAGACCCTCTGTCTGGGCGCCGCGCGGTTGCAGCAGCAGCAACAACAATATTGTTATTGTTGTTGTTATAAAGCATGTGGCATGCCAGAAAATTTGTTTGCTTGTGTTTATAAAAATTTAAGGCACTTTGGACAGATGTGCAACGGGGTCGCTGCGAAATCCCTAAAATGCTCTCTGCCCTGCCAAGCCGAAAAACAGCAACAGCCTAAAATCCCATTTGGTGTGCGGCGCCCCCCACTTTATTTATGCAAAAATAACAAACGAAACACCGAGCTGCCAAACGAACAACTACAACAAAGACAATTGCAGTGTCTCTCTCTCTCTCTCTCTCACTCTGTGTGTGTGGCTTGAATCTGACTGGACCAGACCGGACATTGTCGCTGTGTGGATTATTCACAGTCGTACCCAAAGAGAGTGCAATGAATGAATTTATGTGCTAGGCTCTTGCTGCGCCTCGCTCCCCACTCCCTTCTGACCCTCCCTTGCTCCCTTGCACACCTGGCAGGACCATGCCCATTTAGTGCTCATGCAGTGGCGCTTAACTGTGCAAAATGTATACAAATGCCGCAACGTTTGCCATGTTATCGGGGCCTTATTTCACAGGGCTGGAAATGCAAAGGAGACAGAGAGAAAGAAAGGGAGAGAGGGAAAAGCAAACAAAACGCATGAAAAAACAACAATAGGAATGTGCAAATTAAGCGACTTACGGAAGCGGAAGTGCAGACAGCAAAGGCTGCCTGCCATTCGGTGTGGCAGCTGTTAATATTTTAAGCGGCTTATTAATTAGTTGACCCGCCCACTCAACCAATTGCCCCCCGCCCCTCGGCTACCTCGCTGGCATGTCATTAACTAACTATATATGTTTACCTTTCTCTGCTTGCAGCCAAAGCCTCAAAGGTCATCCATTTGCGCAACATTCCAAACGAATCTGGTGAATCGGACGTAGTTGCATTGGGCATACCATTCGGGCGTGTGACAAATGTCCTGGTGCTAAAGGGCAAGAATCAAGCATTTATTGAAATGGCCGACGAAATATCCGCCACATCGATGGTCTCCTGTTACACAGTGAATCCGCCCCAGATGCGCGGGCGCATGGTCTACGTGCAGTTCTCCAATCATCGCGAGCTCAAGACGGACCAGAGTCATAACGTAAGTCTTTCAATATAATAACATATACATATACAGCATATATAATTGATACCAAACTATTTAAGCAGCTAAAGCTGTGGGCCTTAAGTGTTATTAATGTGGCAATTAAGTTTGGGTCAGACGCAAACAACGATTTATATGCAAATGTTGCTGTCTCGTTATTATGTGGGTCGCTCCTCTGATTAATTACAATCTCAAAGGCAACTTAATTCCACACACACACACACGCACGCAC
Organism: Drosophila navojoa; assembly: GCF_001654015.2. The sequence continues at coordinate 234,092 of NW_022045919.1, forward strand.
ACACACATGCGTTGGCCATTCATAAATGCTAAGGGATATTTGTCAGTGATGGTCCAAACCAATTTCTAATTTTAATTTCGTAAGCCACAAAGTCAGTGGCAAAGTTTAAAAAGCTTTCAAATAAATACACAAACGCGCACACAAATACCAAAACCAACTATAAATACAGTTGCAAATACAGATAGACATTCGCTATATAACTATATGTATGTATATATGTCTATATATTTGTATATATATTTATACACATGTCTTTGGCTTAGACACATGCTTGACAAAAGCAGTGAAATACATAGTTTTTGGGATTTTGTGGGCACACACACACATATACACATATACAAACCGACTCATACACAAATAAAAACCACAAGGCTCTAGCCACATAAATACCTAAGCATACAAACGAACGACAGCTGCTTAGCACAAAGTCAAAAGCATATTTTGATTACTTAAATGAAAGCAGCAACAACAACAGCAACAACAACAGCAGCAGCAGCAACAAAGTGCGCAATATTGTTGTTGCTGCCAGCTGAAAAACCCAAAACGACGTTGTCACCTTGTGTGCGTGCGTGTGTGTGTGTGTGGGTGTGTGTGTGTGGGTGTGTGGGCAGCACCTGCCTCTCAGCTCTGGTTTACCGTGCTAGCCTTGTAACCCAAAATGACCCCAAGCAAAACTACTTAAAAAGAGATCGTCAGTCATGTGCTGCAACAACGCCAACAACGACAACAACGGCAACAATAACAAAAAAGGTTAAGAGGCTGCAGCAACTGAGCAGCAACAACAATGCGAGAAGGCGTGCCTATGAATAAGGTGACATCAACAGCAGCAACAACAACAACAACAACAGCAAACACAGAAATAACGTCAGACCAAACAATACAGTTACATTTCACTGATTACCTTTTGGCTGTGCGGCAGTGTGTGTGTGTGTGAGTGTGTGTGTGTGTTTGTGCGTGGGTGTGGCCAGATTTCTCTTGTTAACTACTAATCCTGGTAAAAGGCCTTGTTGCTGCTGCTTCTACTTTTGCTGTGGCTGCTGCCGCTACTCCTGCTCCTGCTGCTGCTGCTGTTGCTGCTGCTGTTGCGCCCAACCCCAATGACAACGCAGACGAGTGGAAAAGTCAACGCCGCTGTCGTTGCTTTTGCTCTAGTGGAAAATCTCTTAAAACGCATGAGTGTGTGTTGTATGTATATGTGTGTGTGTATGTGTGTATGAGCTTAATATTGTGTATAGAGCTGTGTTTGGCTGTCATTGTTGCTGTTGTTGCTGCTGTTGTTGCTACTACCGCCTGCCCAACATATTTATACAATTTCTCATCTCATTCACTTTCTTTTTATACCTTAAACTCCTTGAAAATGGAATTTAAGGGCATATTGGCTTCATGCAAAACTATGTAACAAAGGCAAATGCAATAGGTGAACTTCGTGCCAGAAATTATACAAATTACTTTTTTCAAGGAAAGTCTAATTGATTTTTTTTTTATTAAAATAATATTTTAAATTTTAAATTTTTATGAAATAAATAATTGAAGCATTCAATCTTAAATTATTCAGATAACATCTAGGTCTCTCTTTTAATATAAAGATTGTAAGTCTCGTGCAATTTTTATTTCAGAACTGTCCTCTTGATATACCAGATAGGCTCTCTTCTTGATCTGGATCTATGTAAACCACTTTTTCTCATTAAAATTTAACATCTAGTGCATCTTCTATTCGAGAACTCTCTGCTAGATCTTCTTTACTTGCTTTTCTTCCCTTTATTAGTATTATTATTTTGTTGTATGTTTTTTCTGTGCTCTTCTGCCCATTGTCAACATGTAATGTTGTGTGTGTGTGTTGTCTTGTTTTGTCTAGTTGTGCAGCTGCTGTTTGGCCTCACATTTTAACAAGTGTCTTCATTGGCCTTTGTATGGAATTGTCTGCGTCTCCTGCTTGGTCTTACCAATGCTAAAGCTCTTCAGCATCCTCGCTGACAGTCCTGAGTATTGCTTTCATCTTTCATCTTTCTGATGTGCCGCTGCAACGTGCATAGCTGCAGATAAGATGCGCCGCACAGTAGCAGCAGCTGCTCGCGTCGCTGAATATGAATATTAGTCAAGAGATTCGTTTAAGCCAAGTAGTATCTGTTTATTTAAAGCCTCTCTTATTGGCAAGCTCTGTGTGACCCCAAAAGTTTCCAATCGATCCTAATGCGTGCATATGCAGTCGTATCGAGTTACGTTTGAAGTGAACGTGAATGCCCTGCACGGCATGGGAAAGAGTTTCTTGCCAGACCAATTGGCCATATGAATCGTCAAATAAGTGTGCTTTAAAATGTTCTTTTAAGAGTTTTCGGCTAGGCGGGCGAGAGGCCAGGGGCAAACTGAAATCCATTGCATACCTTAAGGGATTTAACCCCGCACGCACCTGAAAGCAAAGCTGCGACGACAACAGCAACATAAGCAGCAACAGCAGCAGAAGTAGCAAATCAGCAATACAGGATTTTCAAATCATCTGTGCTCACACACACACACACACACACACACACACGTGCAGATTTCAACGCCTGAGTGATTGCGTCGTATAGAGAAGCAGAACGAAAACTGAGAGAGAGGTAGAAGGAGAAAAAAAAGGAAATAGAAATAAAACAAAAGTAAGGCGAATGAGCGTACGAAAACCGAGATGGCAGCATCAGAAATGAAAAACCCTCTAGCCTCTAGCCCCCGGCCCGGCGCACCACTGACATTTATGTTGGCAATTTGGCAGTTGGCAGTCAGGCGGCGTGGCTCTGCTCTGCTCTGCTCTGCTGTGCGTTGCTGTGTCGAGGAGTTGTGCTCGCATCGCAGAGATGTGTAACAGGATTCTAATATGTCATGTCGGTTGGGACGTCCTTTCACCTATGCCGCTTAGCTCCCCAGTGCTCAGCAACTGCTACTATTTCCACCTCCAGCCAGCCAGCCAGCCAGCCAGGCAGCCAGCCAGGCAGGGGCACTTCAGGCAACAGTTGTTGTGACTATTTTCGTTGCTATTTACGTTGATGTCTTCTTATGCTTGAGCATCTTAGAGGCGGCTGCTCCACCTTCCCCACATGCTACGCACGTCACTCGCTTCAGCGACCAGAGCACACGGAGATTGGGACTGGGACCAGGCACTGGGTGTGGGTCAGGAAAACCTTAGCTAGAATGCTGATTTTGCGGCTGCTGCTTGGAAATGAAGATAAATGCACTGGAAGTTCACGCGGCTACAGCCACAACACGAGCTGGCCGCAAATCCACAGAACTCCAGGGTCCCCAAGCGGTCCCCTGCCACGCCCCCCAGCTCAGCCTCTTATATTGCTTAGTGGCTCGGCGCAAATTTGACATGTGATTGTTTTGTCTCTGTCTGTGGCTGCGCATCTGCCGATGCCGGCTCTATCAGTGTATGTGTGTGGGTGTGTGTGTGTGCATGTTTGTAATTTTGATAAATTATTTTTTTAGCCGATCCCCCAACAAGCGGAAAAGGGTTACCATCCACTTGGGACCAGGCAGCGGGTGTGAGACTGAATTTCAAACAAAACGAAATTGATTGAAATTTAATTTCAAAACAAAAGCAAAATCCCACGGACATAACCGAGTGATGCGAGTCTTCCGTCTCCAGTGTAACATTTGCAATCGCGCCCAAAAGTCAGCAAAATGCGTTCATTAGACGCAAACAAATGAAGGCGCAAACGCACACACACATACACACACAACATGTACAGTTAACGGGGCAACAGTGGCTTTGGGCAATCTACGCCGAAAGGTTTCCTATAATTTCAGGAATCTATATAATTGCCACTTGGGCGACAGCAAACAACAACAGCTCAAGCAAACGGCAAACTGCAAACACAGCACAGCGAATACATCGCACATCACACACACATGCATACAAACGCAACAGTTACAGTTCAATCGAAGCGTTTGCATTACACCTGTCGTCGCTTGCAGTGCGTCGCTCGCGATTTCCAACGCACCGATTACAGGCTGTGATGCCTATCAGATAATGCTGCAAGTATGTATGACTCTCTGAATGTATGCGTGTGAGTGTGAGTGTGTGTGTGTGTGTGTGCGGTTGGACGTCAGTCGGGGCTGGCCGTTGTTGCAGCAGGTGTTGAGTTTCCACTGTGATAAGGTTACCTTGTGATTAAATTAAATTGCCGTCCACAGCAAAAAAATACTGAACCACCGCCCCACCGCCCCACCGCACTGCACAGTCGATTTGCATATACCCTACGTACATACATACATACATTCGGTTTTGTGGAGAACTCTTTTATATGTGGGTTTATATGTAAAGGTGCCTGCAATGGATGAAATAACGAAATTGAGAATCTTCAAGTATTATCTAAAAAAAAAATGAATAAACAATTAAATAAAAATTGAACTGAAAAATTACGCGAATTACAAAAGCTGAAAATATATTTCTGAATGCTATAAAAGCAAGATAATCATATACAAAAAAAAAAAAAATAAATAAAATAAATAAATAAAAATAATCGAATAAAAAACCACAACAATTGTAATATGATACATACCTAAAAAGATATTTCTGAGAGCTTTTTAAATAATTTTAAAATAATAATGAATAATCTTAAATCCGAACTGCACAAGAAATATTTCTGAACGATATTTAATAAAAATTTAACTTGAATTAAAAATTTAAAATAAAATAGAATTAAAAATGACGCACATAGGAATATTAAAGTAAAAGAAAAATATCTGACAGCTATTTACAAAAGCTATGCAAACTCTTTTTTCAAAAATAAATAGTCCCAGAGAAGGATTTAAATACTTTTTTTAAAGTTTGAAGCAATACATAATTTATTTTAAAGTATATTTAAGGCTTAATAAAATTACACACATCCAAACAGCTTTTTAAATAAATACTCTAATCTAAAGCAAATATTTCTCCACAATTCAGTAAATGTGATTTCCGCCGAGTTCAAAAGTCACTAAAATAATAATAATATTGGTTTTTGTAATTGTTGGCAACACAGTTTGTGATTTACTTAGTCAAGCATTGCTCTCTACTGCATTTCGACAAAGATTTTGCTAAAGAGAAATTCTTAAAGGTGGTGCAAACTTTTTGCCAATAAAGTGCACAGACTGTCAATTAATAGAATAAATATCAGGGGAAGAAATCACGTCAGCATTAGTGCCAAACACATAATGAGATTAATGTGGACAACAGTTGACGTCTTGTTTCTATGTGCCATGGGCTAAGCAGAGCGTGTGGCGTAGTTAACGCAGTTTGGGTGTTAAGGCGACGGCAACTAATACAAATGTCAGGCGATTAAGCCACAAAAAGGATCAGGCTGATTAACAAAAGCTTAAACATGTTGCAGCGTCTCTCTCGCGCTCACTCTCTCTCTCTCTCTGGAAAACTGCGAAAATTAGGCAACAGCGTCTGCTCATTCGATTTGTCGTTAATAATATGAGCCGTGCTCGGATGGCTCACTGTTTATTTAATTTGTTGCTGCCTCCTGACAGCCGCCGTTTCATGCTTGACGACAGCTAGAGGCCTTCTATTTGCCGAATCCTGACGATGGGGTGAGCCATAGGCGTAGGGGGGCCTGTTTTCAGGGATTCATATAAGGCATTTTACCATGGCAGGCTATTTGTTCAACTCTCAATGCTGAGGCGTGTGCAGTTAAAGGAATTCGCTGCCGCAAATAACTTCACGCGAGTATTTGTGTATCTCTGTGTGCGTGTGTGTGTGCGTGTAAGTAAGCGGCTCTACTGGCACGTTGTTTATTTTTCTATGAGTTGCTTTTGTTTTTCTTTGCCGCTGCCTCTGCCTCTGCCCGCTGTCGTTTTTCTCATTTCATTCCACATTTACTTTAGCTAGCTAGCATCGTCTGTCGAAAGCAAAAGTGAGCTAATCTTATTGTTTTCACAAGAGCGCCGCGAACGCACCGCGTCTACAATAGCTTGTTGATCCTTTGTGAGTTATGCGGCAGCCAGTGTGGCAGCGGCAGTGGCAGTGGCAGTGCTCTGTTATTCTGTTACAGTGTTTGCTTACACTCCAGTCGTTTGCCAATTTGATTGGTGACGCTCTGGCGTGCTGAAAATGGATTTAAATTACATTGTTTCACACACTCGTCAGCTGGAGTACGTGAGCAAATTTGCGTGCATCAAGGATAAAAGGAGCACAGAAATATCAACATCAACAATAACAACTGACAACGTACTTTACATGTGTCTTGTTTGCACTGACTTTTCGGCAACAATATTTTCATTTTATTGATTAGTTCTCCGCTTTCGATGCTGCTTCTGCCTTCCAGGGAAGTATGCAACGCTTTATTTACATTCGTCTGCACAGTGTTTCCCTTTTCGGTTTGCGTATTTGTGTTTGCTTAGTTTTAGGCTAGGGATAACGTGGGATTTACTCGGCTGCTCATCTTAGCATATTTTTGTATGCCAAGTTTTCTGTTTTTGTTTTTTTCGGCCGTAGACCATATTTGTGCTGGCCATAAATAAGACGTACACAGAGTTTGCTGTGGTTACGACTTTAGCAGCACTCAACTAACCACGAGTTTTATTTATGCTGCTTCTTTTTTTTGCGTTTGTTTATTTGCTTTTTGTGCTGTGGTTAAGTGAAGACTCTGACAGAGCTCAGCTCTGTGAGGCCAGTGGCCACAAAAAGTATGCGAGCTGCTCAAGAAGCGGCACTGGCAAGAACTTCGCCAAAGTATGTAGGGATACATAATCCGCAGCTTAGCTTTAAAACTTGACTGTACAAGTTCATAACTTGCGCTCGCCCGCCCCACCCCCGGCCTTGGCCAAAAAGTGTAAGCAGCTATTTGGCAGCCGCCCAAAGTGGCTGCCGCCTTGCTGCATGCATGCGGCCGCAGAATGAGTAGCTGCAACTGGCAGCCCCACTCACTTGGCTGGGGCCACTTAAGCAGCCAGCAACTTGCCCAGGTCTGAGCCACTCTGCCACGGCGTGACCAGTTTCTGGAGTGCATGTTGCCCGAGCCCTGCACACCTCAAGTGGTGTGCCCCCCACCAAAAAAAAGAAGGGAAAAAGGCGGAAAAAGATTGGGGCAAAGCATTGGTGACACTGACTGCAGCAGAGTAGCTGCAGGTGTGCATTGCACGCATCTATTAAACAATAATATTTATGCAGAGCTGCAAGCGAAAGTGAAGACATTTATTTGTATTTTCGCAGTTCTTTGCCAGAGTTTATTGTTTGCCATCGACTCATTTCTTATGCAAAGACCAGAAGCCGACAGCTGTCACAGGTAGCCCGTCCAGCGGGAAGCAACTGAGCCACAACTGGCAGACAGCCCGTTTATATAGAGTCGCTTTATTCTATTTTATTTTATTTCATTTTATTTATTTTTTGCTTAATATTGCAAAAGTTTGCTTAAAAGCTTTTAGCAGCCTTCTCCTCTGCCAGCGTCTTGCGTTTCTTTTTATTTGGCAGAGTTTTCGCGTCAATTCTCTGGAGAGTTGACAATCGCTTCGACTTTGCATTACATATTTTGTCAGTCTAATATTTAAGATAGCACAGGTCCAACGGGAACTGTCAAAATTTAACATTTGATATGCGGCACACACACACAAGCAGTGAGAGAGAGAGAGAGAGAGAGGTGTATTCATATAGACAATGGATCGATAATTGAGCTTATCAGCAGATTTGATATTTTTGCTTATCAAAGCAGTTTAGTTTATCTGACTTATCATATTAAATTATTACAATGTGCTGAGCAGGCCCACTCGCCGTGAGCGTGTGAGTGCCTCTATACCGTATACCGTATACGGCAACTAATCAATGCCGCAAGCCGCCCACAGACCAAACAACAACGTGAATGAACAGAACTGAAATAATAGACAATGCACAATTGACTCATTAAGCGACTAAACCGCGACAAGGGAAAGCCAACAATCGCGCACACATACACATACACTCACACGCACACACACATGCACGCACAGACAAAATGTTTAATGATGTTGGCCAGTTGCCAGCTGCCTTTGTGGCCAGAATACTAGAGCAGTAGAGGCATGTGTCAAGTGACTTGGCCTGTTATTAGGTGGCCATAATTGTAGTACAATGTTTGGACGCAATTATCAGTGCAGTCAATTTGCAATTGGCCACTTGACATTCAGTTAACATGTGCAAAGTTTAAGTACATCCCCACTCAAGCACACTCGCGAGAGAGAGAGAGAGAGACAGAGAGAGGGAGGAAGCTAGAGAGAGTGAGACGAGTAATGTTTGCTCTACAATTACATTACAATTTTTACACAATCAACGTCATCGTCATCGTCTCATCGTAATAATAATCAGCCAAAGTGAAGTATCAAATTACAGTCATAGACTACGAGCCGAACTGAATGGCAATTGTAACGGCCGCAGCATCATCCACTTTTCCTTCCGCCACTCCACTCCACTCCACGCACATTCCATTACACATACGCCGCGTGCCCGCCTTGCCTTGCCTCGGCTTGCCTCAGCTTGCCTGACTGTGTGGCAGAGACCTCACACAGCGCAATTCTAATCAATTTTTATTATTTTTATAAGCCTAGGCAGAAGTCAGAGCCTTGGGTGCTGAGTCCCTCCCTCTCTCTCTCCCTCTCTCTTTGGTTGAGTTCCCTGCCTTTGGCTTTGTTTCGTCTACGAGAATTTATCTAGCAAGAGGTAGCAAAAACAAATGGCTCGCCTGGGGGGAAATTGTTGCTTCACGTGTGTCTAGAACTTTGATGCTGTTGCTGACAAACACAAAAAACGCGTTAGGACTCGCTGAGGGAGACAGAGAGAGAGAGAGAGAGAGACTGGGGCAGGGTGCTGGGTGGCTGGCTGCTAAGGACGGTCGAATGTGTTTACGTTATGATTTTCGAAATCAAAATTCAGCACGAATACGAATAAATTTACTTCCGAATGTCATTAAATTGTTTTCCGATAGAACGTGTATATTTCACGCAAGAACTTTTGCCGCTCAGCATGGGACTGACAGCGCTCTAACGGCCTGGCGTCCTGCTTGCGTCTTAACGTCCTCAGCATTCTACCATCATCTTTCGCTCTCTCTCTCTCTCGCACTCTCTCTCTCTCGTCTCGCTCTGTGCACTCTGATTTCCTTTTATTATTACGGTACTTGATATTATTGATTTTGATTGAGATTTATGTTGCTGGGCCGGGCTGCTGCTTCCTGTTTCCATTACATATACTATGTTGGTGTTGTTGTTGTTGTGGTTGTTGCTTTTGCCTTAGTTGCTGCTGTTGCTTCAGCTGCTATAAATATTTAGCATATTTTCGTCTACATGCATAAATTGCTGTTGTTGTTGCTGTTGTTGTTGGATGGCAAGTTTTTTGATTAATGCACAAAGTTTTGCCATGTGCATCGTTTAACCAATAAAAACTTTGGCAGACACGATTTTTACCATCAATTGACTTAACAATACTTATCCTCTTCCTTCTGTTCCTCTCACTCTTTGCAGCAGAACTCGTCGGCGGTGCAGAGTGACTATCGCATTCAATCGCCCGCCGGTGGCTCGCCGTTGCCGCTGTGCGCCGCTGCCAATGCGACCAGCAACAATGCCAACAACTCGGCCGAGAACAACTGCAGCAGTGTGGCCATCTTGCAGAACAACACGAGCGCTGTGAATGCCTCGGCGGGCAGCAACAATACCAATGCTGCCGGCGGACCCAATACGGTGCTGCGCGTCATTGTCGAAACTCTGATGTACCCCGTATCGTTGGACATATTGCATCAGATATTCCAACGCTTTGGCAAGGTCCTGAAGATCGTCACCTTCACCAAGAACAATTCATTCCAGGTGAGTGCAGTGCTGAACAAATTTGTGAATTCAAATGAGTCATGTAAATCAAATTTATTTATCCCTCAGGCTCTCATCCAGTATCCGGATGCCCACTCTGCACAGCAGGCCAAGTCAATATTGGATGGCCAGAACATCTACAACGGCTGCTGCACCTTGCGCATTGACAACAGCAAATTGACCGCCTTGAATGTCAAGTACAACAATGATAAGTCGCGCGACTTTACGAATCCGGCGCTGCCACCGGGCGAGCCGGGTGTCGATCTCATGCCCACAGCCGGCGGCCTAATGAATACCAATGATCTGCTATTGATTGCCGCCCGTCAGCGGCCCTCATTAACAGGTGATAAAATAGGTAACACAAACAGAACAATTTCCTTCAATTATTGTTTTATTTTTCGTGTCAGTAACGCTTGCTTACACATAGTCACACACAAATACAGACACATACACACACACACATAGCAAATGCTTTGATTTTCGCCTTTTTGCCTTTGACACTCGCTATCGATTCGTCCAGTATTAAGTCGCATGCAACAGCGCAACACTTTTAAAGACCTAAATTACTATATATATGTGTCTCTTTCTCTCTTCTCGCTCGCTCTCCGCCTTTCGCTCGCTCTCGCTCCCGCTCTGTGTCTCGCTTCCCTCCTGGCTTCTCTAGTCAACGGCCTGGGCGCACCCGGCGTGCTGCCGCCTTTCGCCCTGGGCCTAGGCACTCCACTCAGCGGCGGCTACAGCAACGCCCTGCCCAACCTGGCGGCCTTCTCGCTGGCCAACAGCGGCGCCCTACAGACCGCCGCTCCAGCTATGCGCGGCTACTCGAATGTGCTGCTCGTATCGAATTTAAATGAAGAGGTAAGTGAATCCCAATTGAACATAATTACAATATGCCTATAAAATATCAGTCTAAAATTGATTTAAAGAAAGAAAGTTGTATATAAATTAAACATTCAAATATATATATATGCCTATGTACGCTCCTCATACTCTCTATTTGCTCACAAATAATATATTTAATGCAATAGCTATCGTACATAGCCTGTAATTAGTTTGCATTTCGTCTACAAATATTTTCACAAAAGCCGCATACCATTTATATTGAAATATTTTTATTTATTTTTGGTTTCACACAGAGTTATTTGAGTTTTATTTCGCGAATACCTGCGCATAATTAATTTCATAATTAATTGACTGAAAGTGAAACACAAAATTGAATGCAAATTGATTCTGTAACTGTTAACTATTTGCTATTAGTTTTCCCAATATTTTTACTATTAATTATGATTTGTATAATTTGTAAACCATCTCTACAACCAAAACTATCGCTAACTGACAACAAACTTCTATTTTCTCTTTTTCTCTGTAGATGGTCACGCCTGATGCTCTATTTACCCTCTTTGGTACGTCTGCACAAAACTAAAACAAACATCAAATACAATATATATTAATATACCTTAGATATATACATAATATATTATTAAGTAATCAGTATATGTATATGTATATGGGCGTGGCTCAGCTAGGCAAAGTGCAAGGCGAAATTCTACAAATGCATCCAATCTTTAGTTCAACTTTTCTCTACTCCACACTCACGCTCTGACCACCCCTTCATCTCCTGCCTTGCCTGGCTGTGCCACTGCCCACGTTTTCTTAGCCACAAATGTAATTCTTGACCACTTTATTAGTAGAACACACTTGTTTATTCATTGAATTTAGACCCCGTAGGAGAGTTGAAAATAGCTGACAGCTAGACACACATTGTAGTAGCTGCAGCTGTTGCGGGCCCTAACTGCTATCCCTGGGCGTGAATCGCTGGCGTATTTCCGTTTAAAATTCACGCCATCTACGTGCAATCAGCAAAAGTGCTATGAATTATTTAAGCACACACAGTGAAAAGTCACAGAATTGCGTGGGTGAACAACAACAACAATAATAACAAAACAATGCCGAGAATATTGAAAACAATTGCCTTAAATATTGCATAAGAGACTGCTAAACTAGCCAAGATAAAACCAAGTTAAGTTATCAGCGAAGCAAGCTTGAATATCAAGCTGATTCGCTTTAAAAATTGTATTGCTTCTATAATCCGGAGAGGATCAGCCGCAGTCAGATCATATAGAAATCACTTTGTATTTACTACAATCCAAGTTGTTAGCAAAATAAAGACCTGAGTGCATAAAAATGCCATAACCAGAGCTGCAATAGCAGCAGCGGAAATGCGCATTAAATAACAGCACACAAATGCTGTTGCTGCAATTCCTGCTCATATATATATATATATATATATATATATATA
>NW_022045919.1:246177-353732 GCF_001654015.2 Drosophila navojoa
TATATATATATATATATATATATATATATATTTTATATATATATATATATATTTATCGTATTGCAAGCGCACTTCAAATGGCTTTCTAATAGCTTTTTGCCTCGAGCGTGCAGCAAATCCATCAGCTTGAAATTGAAATGGTCTAAAGCGTTATCTGTAGTAGGTGGACGACCACACAACAGCAACAACTATCCAGAGATGGATGCAGGCATGTAGTGCAAGAGAGAGAGAGGAAAGAGACGCCGAGGGGCAGCTGGAGAAGGAAAGACACAGCAACAGTTGCATATGCAGAGGCTGCCTGCTGGCAGTTATCCTGTCATAAGTTGTGCTTACAAATTGTAAAACAATGAAAATGAAAATATATGCACTTGCATAAATCTACACTAACCATACACACACACACACACGCACACATACGGGAATATATAAAAAAAACCCACACACATTCAGTGGCAAACGGGCAACAAGTGAAACCGCACTCAGGCACATACTTGAACAGCATCCTGTTGCTCCTTGGCTGTCGTTGTCGTTGTCTGCGACATGCTCGTGTGCATGTAAAATTACATGAATTAAGTGCGCTCCGCTCCGTGCGCCACCAACCAACGCCTGCTGCACCCATGTCGCGTGACCACCCGCCCGATCCGCCCGATCCACCCGAGAGCGAAGGCAACAGTTGCCCATTGTTATACAAGTAAGCGGCTCGCTCTCAGCTCTCGATTGTGAATATATACATACATATATGTATATGTATGTACATATGTATGTGTATATATAGAGGACACATGATTTAACTTTGCGCTCATCCTGCAGCACACACACACACACACACACACACACACGGGCTCGCACAACAAAAGATTGAGTGCGGAAGTGCATAGCTATAAAAATGTCCATTTATTTAGTTATCATTGCGCTTGCTGTTGTTGTTGCTCTTGCTGCCATTGTGTGCTGTCTCGCTCACTCGCTTGCCTTGTCAAACTATATGCATGCATATGTGTGTACATTTTATACTCTCGCACACACACACGCTCAGTTTTTGCTGGCTTCACAATTGAAATAAAATTTACTTGTGACTTTTCGTAGTTCGTTGTTTTGGATAGTTGAGTGGTTTGGTGGTTGGGGGGAGGGGGGTCTGTGGTGGCTTTTTAGCTACGTTATTGTCTTCTTACTGCCTTTTTGCCGTCTGGCGTATGCGGCATGTCTGTTTGCTAAATGAATTTAACTAACTTTGTAAAGTTAATGGGGTTTGCTGTTTGAATTGCAACTTTAACTTCCCCTAGCCAGAAACGATATTATTTCCCTGTTCATGTGTGTGTGAGTGTGTGTGTGTATGTGTGCGTTGCTTAACTATTTTATAGCATTTAGTTTTGACTTTTCACATACGCTGCATCTAACATGCCCGAGGACAGACCTCGACTCGTGTGTCCTTTTATCTGTTTGTTTTATTTAATTACCAAAATACTTCGATTGTTGCCACAGCCTGCAGCACAGTGTTGTTGCTGCCAAGTGTGGCGCATAATTGCAGCATAATGGATTTGTTGCCACACAACACAAAATGGCGCTGCTGCCCTCTGCCAGGCTGTATCGCATTTTTGTGCTGCAACAGCATAAAACGCACAAAACTTGCCAGCTACAATAAACACAGACACACACACACACACACACATACACATACACATACACATACATGCATGCAGAGATATATGCAGAACAATGTTAAGTCTGTTGTCGTCTTTGTCTCTGGTGTCACAAAACGGTTTGTTGTTGCGGCTTGTTTACCCACAGAGACATGTGTGCTATCTCTCTCACTCTCTGTGTTCAGTCTGTGCCCTTTGTTTGCATGCAAATGCATTTAATTTGAGTTTAAATACCCAAATATAAACTTTTGACAAACACACGCAACCACAGTGCAAAGGGTCCACAGTGTAGACAGCGTGGGGCGGAGCCAACGGTCTGACTGTGGCTTAAACTGATTGTCTTCAAATACACACACACACATACACACACACACACACTCGCAGAGATTTGTGTGGTATTTATGTACAAATTGCATTGTATTCACTCTGTCAGCAGTTCGGACTTATCGCTGATAAAGTAAACAAAAATTTGCCAAACGAATTAATTGCTTAAAAATGATTATTGCTTTTGTTGTTGTCTGTCGTTGTTCGTTGGCCATTGCTGGCCGTTATTGTTAGATCCACAGTAATGCAGTACGGCCGCATAACCGCACGGAGCGTACAAGTGAGGGCAGCTTAAAGCAACTGAGCCATAGTAAATCCTATCAGCAGCTCGTTAGCCACAGTTAAGACTAACTGCAACCAGCAACTGCCAGCAGTTGGCTTTCTCCTGCCACTTGACAGTTGCCCATTGCCAGTTGGCAGCTGACTGCAGTGTGCTAATAAAGCTTCGATTGCTGATTTAACGCCAGCCAGACGACGAACAAAGTCGAGCAGAGCGAAGCGTAGGAGCAGCAGCAGAAAATTGTTAGATGTACGAGTATCATACGCCCCGTTGCACACAGCAGAAGCGAGAAATGTCGATAAGCTGAACGAACGCTCTAAAGCGTCTTAGTGCTCTTTACCCACCCACCCTTGCGCTGGAAATGGCGTGCCAATAGATTTAGATAAACTCAGCGAGAGACATGACGGCTGTGCGGTCAGGCAGTCTAAGCGGCCAATCAACTAAATGGCAGCGCTAAAATTTTATGTAATAACTTTTGAATTTCCAAGTAGCTGGAGCGTGGGAAGCGTGGCACACGAAGCTCCTCTGGCCAGGAGTGACACTCGAAGCAAATTATACGGCAAACAAACAGGCGATTGGCCCCTCGCACACACACACACACACACACACACACACACATGCATATGTATATGAATAGAGCGCGCGCCATTTGTTATGTTAATGGCAGCCAGGAGTGCCAGCTGCTAAGCCACAATTTTCACACATGGCGCGAACACCGAAGTCTGACGGCCAGGCTAAGGTAGCAATTTTTGCAATTCAATCGTGGGTCCCGGATCACAGCCACGGCTGCTCCTGCTTCTCCTGCTGCTCCTCTTCTCTGCTAAGCTGTTTGCATATCAAATAATAAAAGTGGCATACGCAAGACTTGCAACGCCCCACGCAAATAGCGCACTTCAAACGCTTACGTTAACGTGTGTAGATTGATCCAAGTCAAATACATGAGGGTGGGCGCAAGGGGGGGAGAAAAAAAGAAGAGAAAGGCCCATTTTTAGGAGCTCAACCCTTTGGAAAGCAGACATTTTATTAGTTTTGACAGCGCTTTGTTGTGTTTGTCCAGCCCCGACAGAGTCAATTGAGCCGGGGCGACCCGGTAGCAACCGGCTGTTGCCCTGCTCAATGTTGCGATGTCTATGACACGCTCCTTAGACACTTGACACATGCTGCTTTCCATATGCCACATGCCGCATGCCGCATGCCGCATGCCAGTTGAGCTGTCAGACATCTCTAATCGAAGCCCATTTCGGGCAGTGAAACTGTTGCCTATTTTTTGGGCCATTCACAGCTTTTGACCCTCATTTTGCATACACACAATAAAAACTTAATCAGTCTGCAAATCGTTTAGCATAACAGATTGAGATGCGAATGTGTGCGTGTGCGTGTATATATGTATTGATAATCGGCTTATGTAATTGTAATGGCGTGCTAAAAATTTATATCACTGCCGAAAATATTGTTGAAACGTGTTTAATTGAATTTTTATGAGCTCGCTGCGAGCCGTGTGCGTGATTTTTGTTGGGCGCACAAATAATTTCATAAAATTTTATGCGCCACACTTAGCAGAGCAGTCAGACCCGCAGGTGTGTGTGTGTGTGTGCCGTGATAAAGTGCCGTGACCGGAAAAGGACCAAATCATGTGCAAATCATTTCAATGAAAAGTTTTTCATAATTTAACAAGTCTCGTTTTACCTAAATGTTGAGCTGTTGGGCATTCTTGGCACTAACTAACAATGGCTTTAAAACTGTGCGCCACTAATGTTCGATTATTGAATTTTATTTCACAAATTTCATTGCGGTTGAAAAGATAGACTTTGTAAAAACTCCAGTTGAATTTCACTTAGCCTGATCACTGAAGTTTTTTTGAGGCAGGCAAGAAAAAAATTTGCATTAAACGACGGACAACTGCTATATTTTTTCATCAAAAATATACGCTGAAGCGTACGACTAATGGGCCGCCGGGGAATCCGCCGGAGCACCGGAGAAAGTATGCAAACATATTCAAAGTTAGCCGCATGGCTGTACAAATATAGCTAAATCTTTTTGCGATAATAAATTATTATAAAGTCTGACTGGCGCACTGGCTGACTAGCCGGAGGCGGTCTGCCCTCGGCCACTTTGCATGGCAACCGGCTGACAGAGCCGGAGTTGCTCACACGCCCCGTCGGAATCAGACTGCTGCCTGCTCCTGCTGCCAACTCCTGCTGGCTGACTGGCTGGCGGCCAGAGCCAGAGACTGGCATTCAATATGCTCCATAGCCGATGCCTGGCAGCGCAGATATACGTCCGAGTAAGTTGGCTCGCTTGGCTTGGTTTATTGCTGCAATTGTTGCTACGCCAAGCCAATTTGAAGCAAACGAAATTTTTCGGTGTTTGGCATAAGTCAAGTTTCAGTTCACAGTTCTTTCTGGTTTGCCTGCGCTCTGTGCAGTCTGTGCAGCCAGGCAGTCGAGCAGCCAGTCGACTGTATAAAATGGATTTACTGCCAACTGTTGAACTATGTTCCCGCACTATTTACTACCTGCATTTCTATTGCTACTTTTGTAACTTGTTAGCGCTGCCCCCTCGCGATCCCTCTGCCTCGCACTGCTGCCGGTTTTACTGCCACTGGTCTTCGAATGTGTTTTTTCCTTCTCTCTGTTTTAGGCGAGAGACGCTTTGGAGGAGGGGGAGGGGAGTGCAAGGGTGTGGAGTTAGTTGAAAATTTACTTTTCGCATTATTCGATTTGTTGTCTTGGGCAACCGAGGGCGCCTGCACTTTACATTGTTTGCATTGGGTGTGGTTGGCAGCATCAGTACGGCGGGAGGAGGAGGAGGCAGTACGGGTGCTGCGACCTTTTAGCTAGCTACGAGCTCTACGATCCAGCAACAACTATTTTTTATGCTTGATGGCAATTTGCGCCCTGCTGCAAATTTGCCGCTGATTGGCTACACACGGACTGCTGGTCAAGAGAGTTGCATAGCAAAAGTCTGTGTGTGTGTGTGTGTGTGTGTGTGTGTGTGTGTGTGCTCACCTCCGCCCCTGACAGCTGTCAAAGCAGAGTCCAACGGCCGGACTGCTGGCAGCAAATCGCTTGCAAATACTTTTGCTCTGCTCTTAAAGCACCTTAAAGTTTCACTGGCTCAAGATGCTGGTAGAGCGAATGCATATTGCATATTTGACGGAGCCTTGCCTTGCCGCGTAAGTAAAGCCATAAAATTCAATTCAATAACGCGGCCAGGTCCCCAACTCTCCAACTCCCCAGCGTCACACTTACACCTTGTCTGACAGCTGTAAAATCAGCCGCGTGTCGCAGCCTTAAAATGTATGCGGAGTCGAGCTCTGTGGAGCCAGTTTGTAGCCCGAGCTGAGACGGCGGCTGAGTGTGGAGCTGCAGCCGCGAGGCTGGTCTGGGCGAAGCCATTGCCTGGAGTCGCTCGTAAAAAATAGCTGAGAAAACTTATTGAGCTAGTTATGAGTTTCGTACATGATACTAACGGCTTCGTTCCGGCAATAATACGAAGCAGTCTCTGGCTCTGCCACAACAGCGTCGAGCGGCACCTGCCAGACGACGGCCGAGGGTGGGGGTGGGGGAGCGGCTGAGAAAACCATCTTGGTACACGTTATGGCTTTTTGGTGGTGTATAAAACTTTCGTCCTTTGACGGGAGGCAGCAACATTTGCGCGTTGCATAAAACGCTCCGCGCTTTCGTGGCTGTCCGAATTTCCGTGGCCCGCCATTCGAATTGAGCGGCGCTTAAGTCGGCTCTTATAGCCGCGCTCTACTTTGTAGATTGCATCGTAAGAGCTGGCTCGAGTATTTATTATTGCCTAAAGCACAGAGACTAAAATTTTTGGATATATTCATTAGACCCAGAGCAGCAGCAGCAGCAGCAGCAGCTGTGGCAGCTACAATGTGTGTTCCTAGGACAGTAAATAGTGGATTTTTGTATTAGTGTTAACGCCCTTTGCCACGTAGCCTTAACGTCATTGCAATAAACTGAGAGCCAACCATATTAATAATGCCAACCATTTCGCAATTCACAGGTGTATACGGCGATGTGCAACGTGTAAAGATATTGTACAACAAAAAGGACTCGGCACTCATACAAATGGCAGAGCCGCAGCAAGCTTATTTGGGTAAGTCAAACATTCCGGAACAGATACGCCCCTACACGCCCTACGATCCGCCCCAAAAGTAATCAAAAATCTGCGCTCCTTTTCGGCAGTGAAAGGTGCATCAGCTGCCAAAGGGAAGAATAAAAGCATGACAGGTAGCCATAACTGTGAGTGCCTGACGGGAGTATGCCCTGTAATGTAGAATTGCAAATGGAAACAGAATATTGCTAAATATTCCATATATACATACATATATAGGAGGTTAGACATATATATAGTAAAAATATATACATGAATTGAGCAGCCACAAACAGCCTTTATTATGTGGACAGTTACAGGGTAAACAAACAAAAAATAAATGAAATGCGAGCTCAGGCAGCGGCAGATGCAGCGGCAGCGGCAGCGGCAACTGCAATTTGCAGCTTGTTTAAAATGAAAAATTCCAACATTAAATTCCAAACATTGCATATCTTTGGCAGCCATTGTTGGCCAATGTTGTTGCTGCTGTTGTGCAGCTGCAATTGCAGCAAACAAAATGTATTAATAATAAAAATTGTTAAAGCGAAAGAGATGGGCAAACTGCACAGATATGCACAGTTGAGTAGAGTAAAACAAGAGCAATGCGAGCAGAGCTGAGCAGAGCCGAACCGAGCCTTGCCGTGCCAGGCCGAGCGATTCGTTTCGCTGCTGACTGTGCGCATAAATGAAATTTTATAAGCGCTTTATTACCAGCGCCTGTCCAACACCTGGTCCTTCCTGTTGCTTCTCAGTCCAAGCTGTCACAGCCCACTCCCTCTCTCTCTCTCTCTTTCTCTATCTATATATATTTATATAGCTCCCTCTCTCTGACCAACAAAGGACTGTCCCATGCTGCTCGTTTTTAGCTCTTGCTCAGCGGGATATGCCAATCATTTTATTGCATTTATTTGTGTGCACTTTGCCATTGTCAGGCTGCCGCCGCAGTCCCCATCAGCCCCAGCGGCCCCGCCCCCGCCGCCGCCCTCCGTTTGGCTGTTTGTGTGCGCATTAAACGAAATGAAAATCGCCGCGCATTGCGAGGCGTTAAGAGCACCCAACCGACGTGCCAAATTCCACTTTATTACGAAAAAACAAAAAAAGAAACAAAAACCAAAAAAGAAACACGAAAAACAAGCAACGCGCTGACAGCGACACCTTTTCAATTTCAATTTGGTTTTATTCCATTTAATACTTCGACAAGCAATGGCCCTCGGTCCACCTCCGCACGGCAGCAGGACCGCACGGCTCCTGCCAAATAACTCAAAGGCAGTCAAAGTTCTGTTGTCATCGCTAGGCGCTTTATTGAAAATTGAGGATGACCCAAGCGCGACCAGCAGCAGCGGCCTTCAAGCATTGCGCATACGCAACGTTGTGCCTGTATTCCTTATGACTGTGCTCATTAGCTGGCGATCGCATATGCCGCTTTGAGGCGTGCAACATGCAAGCACCACATAAATATGCAATAATTACACAAGCTGCTGACGCTTAAATGCTTCACAAATAATTTTCCACAATTTTCCGCATATGGTTATCACATATTGCACATATATATTTATACTATATTTCTCTGTATATATTTTCATACCTGCAATCATTGCCATCGATAAAGTTTAAATTAATTAAATTTGCAATATAAATGCAGTGCAGGCAAGTCGCTTAAGCATTGCAGCGGAAATTGTCAGCGAATTGCTCGAGCGAGAGCTGCTCGCCCCATGCACTGAAAAAATAAGTGGCAGCAGCAACTATTGCCGCAGCAGGTATTTCCGTATAGAGTTATTAATAGATTATTTATTTTTATTATTTTTATTTTTTTTTTATTTTATTAAATTTAATTACATAATTATCGTTTGTTTTCTCTCATTGATTTCTATAAAAATATTGAAAAATTCAACTTTAAAGAATGTCAACCAGCAACAACAATAACAAGCATTCGCTATTAGCTTTGATGCTCCGTTAAAATATGCTTTGTGCTGCACGCAATTATAATTTTTTTTTTTTTTTTTGTTTCAATTATTATTTTTAATTCGCTGCTGCATATTTCCGCTCAAAGGCATTCCAATGTTGAGCGAATAAATGCTTAAGTAATGCGAAGCTTGTCGCGTTTGCCTTTGCCTTTGCCGTTGCACGGTGCTTTCAGTTCAGATTAAAATATCTGGTATTTGTCATTAACAAACCCAAAGCTCTGGCATATGCAATCGACTACTTAATTTGAGCAGTTTTTCGACTGCAATGCCAGGCACATTCAGGCAGGCACATTCAGGCAGCCAGGCAACGTGTCGTATGCGTATTGTTAATTGTATTTGTCAATGAGTTGACAACACAGGTCGACCGCAGTATGTGGTGCAGTTGATGAAGCTATTGTAGATATACAAACAAAATGCCTCGCTTTATTTGTGGCAACAAAACCAATGCTATTCGACAAGCAAATTATTGTACAGCTAAAGCACACACACAATCATACACACACACGCACGCACAAAGCCTTGCTGCTGGCATGTGGAAATATTAATGGCGTTGCGTCAACACACAGACTACTAATGTGCCGCGAGGGCTGCCAAATGGCAAACACTTCCGGCTGAGTTCGGCTGCCACCAGCCCTGCTGCCCGCCGTCCGTCCATTCGTCCGTTCGTCCGTTCGTTCGTTTGTTCAGGTGAAGTCGCGTAAGTATGTTGGTTATTTGGGTGCCTGCCGACCTGGTTGGTCGCTCGGTGAGTGCGCACTTATGCACTCATAAAATATTAACAAATTCATTCGTTACTTTGCCCAAAACTCTCGCAACTCTGGCAGAACAAAGACGATTACCGACTCAGGGGCCAGCCAGCGCCAGCGCCAGCCCCAGCCCCAGCCCAGTCTATTGCCCAGGTAGCAGATGTCCTGCCCACACCATGCATATAAAAGTGTCTCGCTAAAGGAAGACCGTACGCCGTACAAAATACGGCTACAATTGCACACTCAGCATACGAATTACAGCGTAAAAGCGAAAAAGCACTTTTTTTTAGTGTAAATGAAGTCAAGAGACCGATGCGACTACTACGCCAGCCAGCCAGCCAGCCAGACATCGGACAGATGCCGAAACAGACCAAGGGCAAGACCAAGACCATGTAGAGGTGTGAGTCCGATTCCGAGAGACCTAACTCGGACCAAACAAAGTGCGACAGCAATCAAGAGGCAAAGCCAAAGCACAAATAGACAAAAACACAAAACACACACACACAATGAAAAAACAATAAGCACTGCTCTATAGACCACTCCAAGGTGTGACTGTATCTGTGTGTGTGTGTGTGTGTGTATTATAATGGCCCTTTTGGCCAGGCGCTGGCGACGCTGTCGACATTGTGCAAATGGCTGCCAGCCGGACGCGCGCCATTTGTTGGCGGCCGTGCCGGGATTAAGTTTGGGCCCAACTTATAACAAACTATAGACACAACTCTCATATAAATTGATAGGCACACGCACAGCTGCCGCTCTGCACTACACTGCCCAGTGCAGTATAGCTCCACAGTCTGGCTGCCTCACTCACTCGCCGTTATTGCTGTTATCTGGGGAATTTTGCGTAAATAAATTTTTGCTATACAAATTACTACAAAATATTTTGCATGAGCAACGCCAGCAGCAGCAGCAGCAGCATACGCATAAAAGTATTTACGATAAATGCAAACAAATATTTCAGCAGTAGAGGCAGACAGAGGGCGATAGACAGAGGGGCAGTCACATGTGCCTCTGCCGGAATACGTATACGCCATGTGTCAGTGGGCAAAGTTTAGCGTTAAGTGATTCAGTGTCCAGGGTGCGCCAAATTAATTATGCAAGAAAGTTTCTGTTGATGAACTGACTCTGAACTGAGATGAAGTGCGCACCAGCTGTCAATATCATGTGGTCACATATTTGCAGGCCGACAGTTTCTTTTTTTAGCGCATCGGTTGCTTGTCCGTGTCTCAGGCTCAAGTGGACATAATCTTGGTATATTATTTTAATTATATACTCCATTTGTTGTTGGCCAAAGTGACTTAACCCATTCTGACACACTCACAAATCCTGACAGACACTTCTACAAGTCATTTTTGGGTTTTTGGGCAAACTTTACTAACTCGAGTTTCTTTTTTTTTTGTGCTGTGGCATTTCTACGGTGCTCAGCTGTGCGTGCACTTTTAACAATTTTTTATTCTTTGTGCCCAGTAAGTTAATAATGATTTGTTGTCGCTGTTGTTGTTGTTGTTGCTGCTGTTGCTGTTGCTGTTGCTGTTGCTGCCACTGGTCAGGCTGGTAATTAAAACTTTAAGATACTTTTTGAGCTGGGGCCCAGGAGCAGGCCCCAGGCCCAGGCCGAAAGCCACGAAAGCCACTGCCTCAGCGAGCGCAGCTGCAGCCCATTTCAAAGGCGCTGAGATGATAGGCAAAGTTGGTCCCAACATTTTGGGCTAGCAGAGCCAGGCCTCTCTCTCTCTCTCCTCTCCCTCTCTCGAGTCGGCTCCACATTAATCTTTATTACAAGTGTTTGTCATACATACAAACATGTATATATGAATATATATTTATTATATATGTATATATAAAGAGTAGAGTCGCATGTGGAAAAATGAAAGAAGCGTTTGTCACTGCTGCCGCTGCTTTGGCTCGTCGTCATTTCACCGTCCTCTGGCAGACAGCCTTTTATTTTACAATTTATTATATTTTCAGGTCTTATTTTTTTGTAAAATCATTTAATCCATTAGGCAAACAATAAACGGCTGAGTAAGCATATTATTTAACAATAAAACATAAGCAACCCGGCGCGATGTCATCCACTTTCCATGTAACCAACGCAGCCCAGCCCCCCCGGCTCCTCGTTGCTCGTGACACAACTGCGCAAAATGATAAAATGTTCTATATAATTTATTAAAATAATGTAAAAAGGGACAAGTGCTTGCTTGCTTGAGGCCTGGCCGTGTCCTAGTGGTCCCAGCATGACTTGACAGCAAATTGAATAAAAATCTAATCGAAATTGAAATCGTAGTCGTAATCGTAGTCGCAATCACATTCGCAATTGCAAACGAATATGAAACAGTGTTTACTCCGTTCCGGCGGAGTGTTTTGTTGCAGTCGTCTATTTGCGAGTGAGCCGCAGGTGTTATGACTATTGAGACCATGGGAAACAAATGACATGGATGGAAACTTCGGGTCCGGGTCCTGGTCGGGGTCGGGGTCGAGGTTCGAGGGCAGCAGAAAAACTAAAACATATAGATAATAAAAAACGATAGCGAAACAAGCGCAAAGTTTTGTGGGCAATGCATTTTATAGCGAGTCATTTGCTTGTAAATCACCAAAGGCAGACGACATTGATAAAGTTGCAGTTACATTTTAGTATGTAAATATTTGCCAGTACTTATTGCTGTGTCTCGGTCCCGAAAGGCGTGGGTGGGGGTGGGCATGGGATGCTACGCTTAGGCTATGGAATGGGGAATCCAACTTTATTTTACAGCATTTATATATCTGTATTTGTAGAGCACACACACACACGCACACACACACACATACATACATACATATATATAAATTGCATCTGTACACATTTGGCAACACATGTTGTGTATGTACAGGAGGAACGTGAACAAATATTCTCTATCAGCCAGCCGCACAAGCTGAGCGGAGCTGCTGCTCCCTCGGCACAACTTTCGCCACTAAATTCATGCATTGCCATTCGTTTTAACGTTTTTAGCATTGTGTATTATATTTGTTGTTGTTGTTGTTCTTGTGCTTTGCAGCCATGTCTCACCTTGATAAATTACGTTTATGGGGCAAGCCGATACGTGTCATGGCCAGCAAACATCAGGCCGTGCAACTGCCCAAGGAGGGACAGCCGGACGCGGGGCTCACACGTGACTACTCACAGAATCCATTGCACCGTTTCAAGAAGCCCGGCAGCAAGAACTATCAGAACATCTACCCGCCATCGGCGACACTGCATTTAAGTAACATTCCGTAAGTATCCTTTGTAGAGCATCGCAACTAACGCCTGAAGCCATCCAGCGTCCTGCGCCACGCAGCCCAGCGCAGCGCCACACACAGCTGGAGTTGGTTTTTTCATCAGCCACGCCACGCGGGCAATTACAATTACCGCTATGAGCGGCAGCAGCAACCAACTCGATGCGCCCAACCCCGTCGCTCATTCACAGCCCCAGCCCCAGTCCCAGCGCCAGCCCCCCTCTGCCAGAGTCGCATTCACAGTCGCAGCCATTGTCGGAGGCGAACGCCCCGCGACGCTTTGTCTGCCAAATATGACAAAGCGCCCCGCCAGGTTTTTGTGTGTGCTCCACAAGAGCAAACGAGGCGGAGAGACGACTACCGTTTGAATTTATATGCTTATGGCCATGCCTGTAGCTTTGGCTCTGCCCGTGACTGTGACTGTGCCTCTGGCTGGGGCTGTGTTTATGCCCGCTGCTTGGGCCGATGGGAGTGGGGTGGCAGGAGTGTTTATGCGATATCTATAGACGCACAGCATGAGAATTTAAATCGATAGGTGTTAATTTAGCGAACGAATTTTCTTCTCTTGCATATTACAGCTCATCCTGCACCGAGGATGACATCAAAGAAGCCTTCACCTCCAACAATTTTGAAGTTAAAGCATTCAAATTTTTCCCGTAAGTTAATTTGAGTAATTCTCGAAATTGCGAAAATTTGTATCTAACTGGATGCGTATGCGTTTACAGCAAGGACCGCAAAATGGCGCTGCTGCAACTGTCGTCGGTGGAGGAGGCCGTCCTGGCGCTGATCAAAATGCACAATCATCAGCTGTCCGAGTCGAACCATTTGCGCGTGAGCTTCTCCAAGTCGAACATCTAGAATCCGACCCGCGGTCAGGTTCACTGAACTTGACTAAGTGCCAACGGCAGCATTGCACTGCGGCATCAGTTCTATTGGCAGCAGCAACAGATACAATCTATTATTCGTAGTACAAGCGGCATGCAAGGCAATCGCCACCACAGCCACTTCAACTGAGAGGCGAGCCCAACAATCCACAACGCAAACCACCCAGCCCATCAAACACAGCAGCAACAATCGATGCAAAAGAGCTATAGCTACTTATATATACAAACAAATTCTAATATCTAAATACTGTTCTCATTATATGAAAAACAAAAACTAAAAACTAAAAACACAATA
The DNA here is from genome assembly GCF_001654015.2 of Drosophila navojoa. The sequence continues at coordinate 259,670 of NW_022045919.1, forward strand.
TGCATAGCACTAATTACTGAAATTCAAAAACTAAATAAACTAAACTTTACAATGAATGCATTATATATATATATGTATATGAATATTGTACATGTATCATGATGAATACAATTTCGAAATTCAACAAAATACAACAACAGAAAACACACAAGAAAAAATGAAAAAACAAGAGAGCCCATTAAACAATCAGCGACGTCGTATAATCATAAGCTTAAAGTTAATTCTTAACTGTAGTCCATAAGTAAGTTGCATTGCATAGAGAGAGAGGAGGAGAAACGAAGCGAACCTAGAATTAACTTAATTGCACTGTACTGTGTTTTGGTTTTAAGAAACGGCAGAGAGTCAAATCTAATGCAAACAAACAAAAGGAAACTAAAATAAAAATATTAAAAAAAACACAATTTATGTTAAACAATGAAGTAAGCGAAAACAAAACAAACATTGTTTTATTATGTATGAGTATTTACTGTTATTATTATATTTTAAGCGATGCGAAAACTTTCATTGATAACTGGTAAACCTAATTTTTACAACAACTAAATTAATTAAAAGTGCATGAGCGCATTTTAGCCGTTTTTAAACGATTTTCATTTTGTAAGCGGTAGGTGCGAATCGAATAAAGTAAAATGTTAATTATAGTGCGAGAAAAGCAAACAATATCCCATCAGTCGTTAAGTGTAATTGATAGCCAAGAAATGAAGGCGCTGAAATGTATTTAATTCTAATTGAATAAAGAGCAACTACCGCATTATAAATTTAGTCGATCGGTTCGTTTGTTTAGCATTAAAATACAAAAAGAGAGAAAAACATAAATTAATGTTAATACTTTTAAAAGCAGTTAAACAAAAAAAGAAAAAAAAAACAATGTAAAATGCGTACGTAAAACCTTCTGTGTGTGTGTGTATTTGTAAATGTTGTTAAATTATCAAAATATATGTATGTAAACATAAAGAAAAAAGAATTATATATATATATATATATATATATATATATACTGTATAGTGGATATACATACATATATATATATAGGTATATGTTGAACTAAAACAAAAACATGAAACAGGAAGTAAAACAAATTTTAAGCTATGAAAGTAAAATCTCAAAAATCATAATTATATTTAGACTTAAGCATACCAACATGAAAGACATATAAGTGTTTTTAGCGAAGCAAATACAAACAAAACAAAAAAACAGAAAACAAAAAAAAAAGAAAGAAAAAACTCAATGATTTTTTGATAATTTTACAAAAAGAACCCCAACACAAAACCATCAAAGAAAAAAAAACATATATAAAAAAATGAAATAAAATAAAACACACACACACAAGCAGACAGGCACAACTAACTATACACACATCAATGTTTATATATATTTAGAAAGTGAAATTATTTATACGTTGGCGCAAAAGAACAAAAAACAAAACAAAACAAAAGAAAAGAGAAAATAAAAGAAATAAAATAAAAATATATTGATTAATAAACTAATTGTAACTGTAACTGAATGATATGGATTTAGCCAATAAGTATAAGTAGCAGTGATCGTAATTTAAAATTAACAATTAACTGAAATGGTAAATTTGAAGCATAAAACGTGTACGAAAAGCAACAGTAAAATAATGTCAAATGTAAAATTTAAATTGCATACGGTATTTACAATTATCACAAGGAAGTCGCAAGCTGCAGCTGCTAATTACCTATGGAGAATTAGAACCTACATACATATTCCATAGATATGGTTGAGTACGGTTTAAGCTAGGGACAAATTTGCATGTGTGTCTGAGTTCCTTCGAAGCTCTAACAACCGAAACGAAATGAGAATAAAACATACTTTAGCCATAGACTAAGTACACACACACACACACACGCGCACACACAGACACACGAACTCCCACATATTTCTCATGTAACTCAAATGCTTAAAGTACATTTTAATACAAACTCTAGCGTTTCATGTATACATTCTATCCTAATCTTAACTAATCTACAAACTAACTTATATATACATATACATACATATATGCTCTATGTCTATGCCTATGTCTATGTCTATTATATGAAAATATATATATATATATACATACACACTTTCTGTTAGCGCATCGATACAAGGTAAAAAGAGATAATTATTAATATATATATACATATACATTTATATATATATATTAATATATATATCAAACCCACGACTGCTAGAATTTCAAATGAGAACTCTTGACAAATCAAAAATTTCATACAAGTATTTCAATACCTATAATTACTTACAAGCAAAACAACAGGAAACCTAAGAAACCAAACAAAACAATTGAAAATATGAGAAACTAAGAAAGTAAAGTAAAGTAAAGTAAATATGTGTAAAGTTGAATCATTAAATATTTATGTGTTTGTGTACAACAATCTAAAGCCATACACAAAAGATACTTAGCCACTGAAAGACACACACCCACACACACACGCACACTCAGTGACATATTTACATTCACACTTACTCAACCGAATTGAATCGAAATGCATTATGAAATGATGAATGAGTGCGCCGGCTTTTTGGTATGGAGCGTTCAAAGCGTAATCAAATATTTAGCCCAACGATAATATACATACATACATACAGATAGATACAGATACACGGATACGATTCGCGCCTGAGCGTGTTGATGTTGATAATGAACAAAAGGACACACCGAGAAAAGCAGCATGCGAATTAATAGAACTATATACATACATATATACATACTTAGGACATACATACATCGTAATGAGTGCAAAATACGCAATGCAGCTATTTGAGAAACACTAAAAAGTATTACTTTAACATGTAGAGAAAAATATAAATTACAAAAAAAAAAAACAAAAACAAACGGAAAATAAGAGAAAAATCTATAAGAAAAGCAACAAACTGAATACATAGTTTACAAGTACATTGAAGAATTTAATAATTAAAAATTTATCAGATTAACACTTACATTTAATGAACGAAGCCTGCCCGAGGTAACAGTCGCAACTCAGACGCGGGACTTGAGGGGGATTCGCAAAGATATAAAGTAAATATATATAACAAGAAAAACACGATGAAAGGAATAGACAAACAAATAAATATATTTAAAGTAAAGTTTAAATCAAGCATAGCGAACAGTTATAAGTTGTACGTGGCGACGTTTTACCGAAATGCATATTGTGAATCTAACTAAATTCAAGACTAAGTAAATATGAATTGCATATGCACACATACATACATAGGAACTTGCATATGTGTGCGTGTGTGTATCAGATTTAGTTGCTGCATATACTCTACATGTGTAACTGTAGCTATAATCTATGGATTATTTTATCGGAAGCAGAAGTAAGCCCTTGAATGGAAACGGTGTCGGGAGAACGGTATGAACTAAAGAACTATGGAAGACATTTGGCTTAGAACCAACTCTCATCGATTCACAGCATGCGCAACACATACATACTTATATACATATGCATCAACAGAAACATATCAATCGTATTTGTCATATAAAGTATATTCACAATATTCTCTCGATCTGCCCTCACTTCCGCTCTGAGCGAGCACTCATACACCTCTGCCAGAGCAACCCGACAAAGAGAGTTAAGAATTTGAAGCGTGTTTGGGTTAGAGTAACAATAGCGACAACAAAAGCAAAAACAAAAACAACAACAACAACAACAGCAACAGCATTAGAAATTAAGTTATATCGGAAGCGCAAGTTATTGAAAATTGAACAATTGATTAAGATATCGAAATTATTTTAAGATTACGGACCGATAGCGAGTGCGTATCGTCGTCGTTGTGGTCGTAGACAATGACAATGAATAGATGAAAGCATAGAGAATTTGTTAAATATTTTGCCAACGAAGAAAGACAGAAAAGAGAAATAATGAATTATTCATTTTATATATTATAGTTACACAGTATACTTTTTTAAGGAGTTTATTTCAAATGTTTTTTGGTACAATATTTTATAGATTTTATAGATTTGTGTGCTCATTAGTATTTTTAGTAGCAAATGAATTTTTGGTGTGTGTGGTTTTAGCAGAAAGTGCAAGGAATCCATGTGGAAAAGCAAGCGCTGCTGCGTTCAGCGTGTATTCAGAGATTTTTCTTGTTTACTTTGGCGGTTGGACAAGCGCTTGCAGCGTATATAGAGAATATATGCCTAATATATAAATATATATGTATGTATGTATATATACATATGTATATAATCGTACATACCTATTATAGCTAGCGAAATCTGTGCTTACTTGCTTTGTTAATATTGACTCATTTCTTGTACACTTGAGTTCAGTTATTGAAAAATTGATACACGAAAACTACATGGAGGAAACTCTGAAAACAGTTTACAAAGAAATTTAAAAATTAATTTAGAAAAAAGAAAATACAGACAGAAGTTCCTACTTTTTAGTGAAATGATAAATACATGCTAAAAACAGAAATCGAAACAGAAATAGTTACCGAAACTAAACTGAAGAATTTGCAACAGTGAATTAATTATACATATACATGATCATCCGTGTAGATGACAAATGTTGATCCATTTGAGAAGTTCTTTTACCTTATGAATAGTCTACTTTGCTCTTTTGCTTTTCTTTGCCTTTTTCTTATCCTTGGTATGTCTATGAACTTTGTGCGCGTTAGTGAAAACAAAACAAAATTATGGCAAAATTCAACTAGGGTCCAAGTTTTTAAATATAATCAATTATCTTAAAGAACTTACATATTCAAATCAACTCCAACGAACTGGGCCGGATAATCTGGCAGTTTGTTGCGATTTATTGGTACCCAATATTCGAGATTGAAATGTTACAGAACTAAATTAAAAACTGAATGTGAAAAGTAAAAGAAAACAACAACAAATACATGCACTCTCTCTCTTCCACTTTCTCTCTAACTCTCTCTCTCTCTTTCTCTCAATGTCTGTTTCTCAGCCACTTGATCTTATATTTACGAAAACATCACAGTTTTTACAGATATTGCCAAGAAGTTTCAGAGCTATATCCTCGATTCTAACATAAATATTGCCTCACTTACTGAGTCTTAGAACACGAGAAGAAGAAGAAATGATAAAAGAAGAACAAATCACGCAAAACAATCAAAAATCGAACTTGAAGGTATTTGTTAAAGGAAGTTTTTTAAATTTACACCACGATAAACACTTTTTAACATTTGTGCTCTCTAATTGTACAACTTACTCATAACGGTAAATCAATAAAAGAAATTTAATCATTTTACGCTCTAAACGAAAGTAAACGAAACAAAACAAGATTTTCCTCACCAAATTTTACTATAAATCTATTATGTGTATTGTATATATATAAATAACAAAAGAAATACGAAAGTATATTGATATATATACATATATATGTATATCTATATATGTATAAATGTATTGTGGTTGCAAAAAAATGAAGATAGATCCAACAGCAGCTAAGCGACCCCAATTATACATTAAAATTGAGAAGATATAAAAAAATGAAGTAAAATCAACTAAATTATAAATTTTTGTGTTTTCACGTGATTTGAGCGAGCGCCACGCAAAGTTGAACATTCTGCTTGAAACAGAGAAAAACAGGTAGAAAATCGACTTTGATTACAATTGCTGCAGGTGCGCAAATACGTGAAAAACTTTGAAATTCAATAAAAATTATAAAAATAAAAAACAACAAAACAAAACAATCTAAAATGATGACATTCTGTAGAGTCGAAATGAATTGTGCGCAGAGGAAAACAATGAAATAAGTGAATATTTGTTATGTTACAAGCATTAATTAATTATTATAATATTAATTATTATTAAAAATATTTGAGAAATAAATACAAAATAAAAAAAATGATTTAAATCATTTAAAACTATAACTTATTGCCTTTTATTTGATTTATTCAACATACGGGGTCCGTACCTGAATATACTCAATTGGTTCTTCACAATGCGAATGCGAGATTCCAAGCATTCATATCAACAAACACATTCCCACCAATAATAAAATCTTCAAACTTTGTATGAGCATGGTAAACATTTTTATTACTTTTGTACTCTTCTTCCAGATGGGTAGAAATAGGACAAGCATTTCAGAGAGAGGGAGAGAGTGAGAGGAAGTAAGAAAAAATAGTATTGCGCTGCACTTCGTTTGACATTAACCACCTCGGATGAGCGTTAGAAATAGGTTTAATTTGGCATCTTAATTATGAGAGATCTGAGAGAGAGATAGAAAGGAAAGAAAATCGTATATAAGCGGGCGTCGTACGAATGCAACCACCTCAGTTGAGTGCTGGAAACGCAGTGCGGTGGATGTCCATATATTTGTTGATCGATCCTGAAAGGAGGGCTCACCGCTACAGCAAAAATTGCGTGTGCTGAAAAAATTGGTGCTAAATATCCCAATGCTTTGGTTGGTTGGTGGCTAAATTAAATTTGTTAAATTGTGCAATGCTCAGTAAGGATTTTTGTTCAAAATTTTGTACCTAAAAGATTTTGCCCACTCAGCGAAGACAACAACCAAAAGCAAGCAGTGTTTTGACTAGTAGCAGCAGTAAACTGCTTTCTCAACACATAAAACCAGCAAATCCTACAACCTTTTTAGTACTATTTGGCCTTAGTATTTTTAATGTACTAAAAGCGTAACTATATGTGCATGTATGTATTTATACTTACTTTACAGCTGAAATAGCTAATAAAATCTCTGCAGATATAAGAAATACAAATAATGGTATATATTTTATTTATATGTATATATTTTCATTAAATAATGTAACATCGCTTTATTCTCACGCAAAGAACTATTTTGGATTTAGTTAATGCTTGTATAAGATAAGTTTTATTGTTATCATTGTTATTATTCTGGATATAAATAATAAGTTTAAGTTGACTTATGTATTTATATGTTGTATTCATATAATTATTCATGCTGCCTATGCGAATGCCTCTGATACGCCCACTCAATGCGTACATTGAATGAATGAATGTAATGTATGTAATTGTAAGGAATTTCCCCCTCATCATATCTATGTTGTAGATGATGTATGCTTCATTATCTTTATTTATATATATAATTCATTTGTTTGTTTTTCCTTTAACTTTGTGGCAGTGGTAAATTAGAGTATTATCTGTTCCTTGCTTTAGCTGTCTCGCGCGATAATTCAATATTTCCATAATTTTGCAGCTTGGACTTGGATTCGCTTGGATTCGTACTTGGATTATAGTTGTTAAGCTTTGTGACTGCGCTTATGTACATATGTGTTAGTATGTATATACATATGTTGATTTATAAATATATGTTTTTTGTATTGAAATATTGCTGTTGCGAATTGGTTTTAGATTTTCGTTTTTTTTTTGTTTTATTAAATTTGAATTTGGAATTGAGATGACACATAGACATACATAAACATAATAATGAGAGAAAAATTGAGATTTTTTGAATTTGCTTTTCTCGTTAGTATTTCAGTTTTCACTTGCTTGTGGTGGGTTTCGAAATCATTTCCAAATACAATGCCTCAGAGTAAACAGATTTTGCTATTCATTTAATTAATTTGGTTTTATCATTGTATATAGTTAGTATAATTCTACTTGAAAAGTGTCCGCTAAAGTTCGCAGTGTCTCATCTGGCTTCATACGACCTCCTTTTTAACTATAATTTGTAAACTATTTGTTCTTATTATTGCATTTTAGTTATATGTATATTTAGTTCGTTATGTAGCAAAAATTCTGGTGGTAATATTTGAATTAATTTCGCTATATTTGACTATTCATTAAGGGGCATTTTAATGGATTATTTTTTGTTTTGGTTTTTGGATTATGGACTTGTTTTTTGCTAGTAAAGGTCTCAAAAGTAGGATAAGAATTTATATTTTTAAGGATTGAAACTTAAAGCTTTTTATTTGGGGATCTTTTGAAAAACGTTTGCCATTTGATATGAAAGTTGTCCCCCCTCCGAGAGTGGGGAACATAGCTTTTGTTTTTGTTGCCTTTGTTGTTGTTGGTTTCTCATTCAGTCTTTGTAACAAAATTGATTGCTTGGATTTGTAAATTTGTTAGCTGGATTGTTCTTGTTCATTTCGTTTTTGTTGTTGTTTCTTTTATGTTTTGTTTTGTTTTTCGCTTGTGGGTATTTGTCGACGCATTAGCATTAGATTTGCAACTGAAGTGATTTGTAGTTTTGTAATTTGTTTGTTAAGTTTGAATGGAGCATGCTCATGATGTGTTACATACAATTAGTTCTTAAATACGGTTTCTGCCTTTTTATTTTTGTTTGCTTGTTTCTTTTGGTTTTGTATATTACGTTAATATAACTCGCTAAGCCCTGAGCATTTGGTCTCCATTTGCTTGTTAAGTTCGACAAAAGAAATCGACTGCACATTGCAATGTGCTGCGAATTGCTAAAAATTCATCCCCAACTATTTGAAGAGTCTGCCCTGGTATTTCCAAAAAAAAAAAAAAAAAAAAAAAAAAAAGAGAGAGAGAGAGAAGGAGGGAAGATGTATAGCGTTAGGCACACATTCAATACAAGTTACATATAAATTCACACAAACATTTCACTTAGGTTTATTTCAACTATTCAACTAATTTAACTGAGCTATGCTGTCCGAGTGTGAAACTTTTGATCTTTCAAAACCATAATGTGTGGGGCACATATTAGAATACAATAAAAAACATGGCTGGGAACTAATTGTATATATATATGACTATATATATGTGTATATTAACTACAATACATATATATATTTCGCTAGCGCAGCTGCCTTCCTATTTGTTTCTATTAAGTTTTAGTTACTTCCTCTTTGTTTCGTTACTAATATTTATAAGTGTACAATATTGTGCAATACATTTCAATAAATTAGTTCGTTTTTTTTTTGCTTGTTTCTTGTTGTTGTTGTTTTGTAACTAACATTAATTTCAAGTGGCTTCTGTGTGTAATAGTTTTTTTATCAATTCATATTTGCTCACTAAATGCCTTTAACATATTTGCTTTGTATTTATTCAGCTAACGCTTATTGTTATTGTTGTTATCATTATAGTTATTATTATATATATATTTATATGTGGTTTGTTTTAATTGTTTAGGCTAAATTAAATGCATATACAATTTGTTCTTGTGGTTGCTTGCCAATCATTTCAGTTTATTTAACTATATGTAGTTGCTGCTTTGCTGCTATTCATTTAGTTATAATTAATTTGCTCTTTGTTTTATGTTTTTTTTTTTTTTTTTTTCATTTTTTGGGTTTTTCTTAATATAAATACTTTGGTTTTAACATTTTATCGCTTGTTACTTGCCACTTGGTATGCTTTACTGCTGTATAATGTACGATATGACACAGTGATATATTTCATAACATATTTTTCTTTTAAAAGTACATATATTCAATTGTCAAGCAAGTTCAAGCCACAGACCAGATCCCAAACACTAAACACTCACGCAAGAAGCAGTTGAAGTCCACGCATAACAGCCAACATTTCAACACCACCACCACCACCACGGCCACCTGCACCGCCTGCAGCACCACCACTACCACCACAATTTGCTAAACACTAACTAGGCCCACTGGCAACTCCCGGTATCTTATCTAAAGCTCAGCTATAACTAAGAAGCCATAACAATTTGCAAATCAATTCAAATGTTCCTCTATTCGCCTTCGCATTCTGTGATTTTATGCATCCCTAGACTTCGATTAAAAGTTTGCTCAAAACTCGCTTAAATAACTTCAAGTTTAACAATTTATGGATAACAGAGAAAAACACGAAAGAGAACCGAAAACCCAATTGAAATGGAATTTTTTGGACCCCAATAAATGAACATTTAGCCAATGTTGACAAATTGTTATCAGCTTAGTTGTTGCCTTTTTTAAAAACACTACGCGCTATATATATATATATGTGTGTATATATGTATGTGTATAATAACCAACAATTTACTATACTCGTATATAAAAAATTAATTATAGCATCAACTAGGTTAAGGTTTGTTTTCTTGTCCTTTTCAACTCTTTGGTTTGATAGATTTTTTTATTATGTATATAACACTTAAAATGTTTTCTTGTTTTCATCTAGCTTCGTATAAAATAAATGTGACAACAATTAACCGAATAATTAGCTATTTAAAATCTGAATGCATGTCCCATCCATAAAAACTTGTTTAATATCAAATAATGCACTGTTTTGGCTATACGCGTTAATAATATTTCATTTCTATGTTTTGGTTATTGATGCGAATTCAAATCTGAGTTGGAATCGACTATATATATATATATATATATATCAGTTATATATATAAGTAAGTAACGCTTGCTCTTGTTGTTGTTGTTGTTGTTCTTGCTGCTAGAAAGTTGTACTTTGATGAAGACGAATGATTATGCTAGTGTTTCATTAGGTAACTCTAAACTTAGGTTTGTCTACCCGGTACATACATACATAATATATATATGTATATGCTAACTAACACACATTTATTACGATTCCAGGTATGCTCCTGTTATTTTGGTGTTATCCTTCATTCCCTCTCTTTCGATATTCGGTGTGTCCAACTTGTGGGTATATGTTAAATATTTATTGCTTTCGATGCTCCCTGGCTTTCTAACATACATACATATATATATATATATGAAATCAAATTGTATTTCACTTTATCGCGCCCTACATGTGGATAGCAAAAGCCTAACTTAAGTACGCTACTAAGCCTAGTCCTAGACACTAACGATAAGCGCTGACAAACATTGATTGGCTAACTGACTAGCTGACTAACGGTATAGTATTCTGATCGATCGATCGATCCGCCAATCGACTGACACCAAAGCACATAAGTTTTAAAGTACATTGTGGGTATTTACAGTTTAATAGGAGATTGTTATTGTTAGATATATATATAAGTAGGTATTAATATTATGTATAATTAGTTTATTATAGTTTCCAGTTAGTTATGCATATACTTATATATAAGTATATATATATATGTATATATTTATGTATATATTTGTTTATAAAAAGCTTTTACTAAAGTATTCAAACAAAATGGCTGTAAAATTTGTAGACCTTCTCTTGTCGTCGTAGTCGCAAAGCGTGTTTTAGTTTTGTCACTGTATATGTATGTATATATTAATACATATATATGCATATTCATGTGCATACATATATATGCTTGTATATTAATGTTTAAGAATATTTAATACCGTATTCTTGTATATTAGTGTGTATATCAGACTTTGTTTCATACAAAAAACTAAGCACATCGATTTGTCAATAAATTCATGTATTCATGTATTCATGTATATGTGGCATGTGTGTGTATGTATGTATGTGTGTGTGTGTGTGTGTTAGTATTTGTGTGAGTGAACTGAAATGGACTTTTAAGCATCTACATATATATAGAAAACCATCTAGTCGTACACGAATGATGTACGCTTATGCATGTATGTATGTATGTGAACTTGGTACTTGACAGATTCTATATGTACACGTATTCATAGATATATCAATTTATACTATATATGTATGCAGATAGAGAGATGCATGTTTTAGGTGTATGTGTAAGAGGCTTAGGCAAATATATTGCTCGAAAAGTTATCCAATAGTTTTACGAAATATTCTCATCTTTAATAGTAGTTAAGAGATTTGGTCACCTTAAAAGAAGCTAAAGTCTGCATAGAAGTTGCAAGGAGGTTACTTTGGGAGAAATTCGGCTATTCGAATGTCTCGAATATTTCATGTATTTTCGCTTTTCTTTGCTGCAAAAATACGTATTTCCCATACACATGTATGTATGTATGTGTTTTCAGCAAATCTGTATATGTATGTTTCAATATATATGTATGTATATGTCTGAAGAAATAATTAAATGCGCGCTCAACCTTTAGTTTAGCTGTTAAGATTTTTGGTTTCATTGTTCCTATACCATATATGTATATATTATGTATACTTTCGTTTCATTTCTTCAATGGTTTTAGTTTTCGCTCGAATACTGTTCGTAAAGGTTTTTTGCCCTCGATTTCAAAATGGCTGCCAAAGGGTATATAAATGCTGTTAAGGCAAAGCTTTTTTGGCCTGATGCACACATACAACACACGTGCACACGCAAACACACACACACACACGCGTATACACATATAACACACACGCACACACAGACGAACACTTAAAGCTTGGCAGCCATTTTGTTTCTGTTTTGTTGTGTTATTTAAACCAGTTCTCTGTCTTTGTGGATTGCCATTAGAAATTGATGTGATCTTAAAAATTCGTTTAACCTTAGTTAATTAATTTGTTATTATATTTTTTGTTTAGTATTAGCTTTCAGTTATTGTTTATCGATTTATATGATCATATTTTCGCATAATTTGTATTTGTTTGTAAATTTGTAAACTGTAAACTGTAAATACTCCAAAGAACAATTTCAGCATCTGACATCGTTGATATCATAATCGCTTTCAACTCCCCTCTAGCTGCCCCCGCCCCCGCCCTTGCCATCGCTCACGCACACCCTACGCACAGCACGCGCCTCTCACTTGAGATCATCGTACTCGTCGCTGCCATTCTTCGAGTCGCCCGACGCCTGGAAGGCGGCCACCATTGAGGCACGCTGATGGCCCTTGTCGGAGCTGGCTGCCAGCTTAGAGTCGGCAGCATGGTGGCTGTTATGGCCATTGTTGGCCCCGTTGCTGCTGGGCTTCTCGTCGAAGGCGTCGAGGAAGGGATTGGTGGCCGCGTACTGGGCGCGGTAGGTGCCCAGCGTATGATAGTTGTTGCCGCCGTTGGCAAAGGGGCGCGAGCTGCTGGCGCTGCTGCCGCCAGCTGAGCTGCTGCCCGTGTAGAAATCATAGCTATTGGTGGAGCCAGTCATGGAGCTGACCCCACTGCTGCTGGCTGTGCCGCTGCCCGAGTGATACGAGGAGCTGGCACTGGCGCTCGCCCCGAAGAGCGTGGCGCCCGCACTGCTGCCGTTAGCAGCCCCATTCTTGGGTAGAGTTCCATAGAGATTCATGGCACTGTGATTGCTGCTGCTGTTGGCATTGCCATTGGTGCTGGCGAAGGGGCTGTTGCTAGAGTGGGCACCATGGCCATTGCCAGTGCCGTTGCCTATGGCGCTACTGCCGAATAATGCGCTACCAAAACTTCTGTGCTCTGAGCCGGAGGCTGTCTTACTGCTATTGCTGGTGGCTACGTTTCGGGAGTCGTTCGTGTAAGTTGAGGTGGTGCTGACGGCGCTGGCCACTGTGGTGCCGCCAATGTAAGTCTTTGTCTCCGTTTCCGAGGATGAGGACGAGGCGAGGCTGTCAAACAGCCGCCTGCCGCTCGACACCAGGGAAGAGGAAGAGCTACTTACCGCCGCGCCGCCCGACCTGCCATCCTTGGCCAGCCGCGACGGCGACGACAATTTGCTGCTGCTGCTCGTTGGATTCGTGGTGGTGTCCGCTGCGCTGGGCGACGACGTTGATGTCGTGTACTTGCTAATCGCCCCAGTGGTGGCACTGGGCTTCGCCAGGCAGCTGGTGCTGGAGCTGGGCGTGACCAGCTGGTAGGTGCCCTTCGGCAGTCCGTCCCCGCCGCCGGGCGGCGAGGGCGAATCCGGCGACTTGATCGGTGTGAATTGGACGCGCGGCTCGCGCTTCAAGTACTTCGACATCAGCTGGCTGGTGGTCATCGCCTGAGACTGGGCCAGCAGCGCGTTGGTCGATGCCGACGACTTGTACGAGACCAGGTCGTCGGAGTCATCCGAGGAGGTGGTTGGCGCCGACGTGGCCGTCGAGCCAGCACTCAGCACCGTCGCCTGAGACGAGCTGGAGCTCGATGTGGCGCTCGTCTTGTTGCGTATGACCTTGTAGTCGTCGTTGCTGCTGGCGTTGGAGCTTTTGCTGGGCGTGTAGCTGCTGCCGTAGCTGTTCTTCTTGGAGTCCAGAGTGCTGCTGCTGTACTTAGATGTGTAGGGCTCGTCGCTGGCCAAGCTCTTGGAATGCGAGTTGTGCGGTTCGTAGAAGTCGACGCCCTTGCGGTTGGTCGAGCTGACGGCGCTGCCGCTGGCGCTGGCGCCGGCGCTAGCGCTAGCCTCTGGGGGCGTAATCTCTTCTATGGGTGCATCCTTCTGTAGTGGGGGCTTCTTCTGCACGACGGAGTACGGGCTGAGCGTCTCTACGACTTTCACTTGCTTGACAGAGGCGGGCGAAGCACCACGTTTGATGGTATCAGTGCCTAAATCAAAGGAGACATTAGTTGAATTTACTTGGGCATCGCTGGCTCCACTTACTCTTGCCCGAGCCCGAGCCCGACCCCGAGCCGGAGCCCGTCGATGCTGAGCTACTGCCTGGGGAGGGTGTGCCTGGAAGTGGCAGTGGCGATTGGTCGGGAATTGCTGAGCCCGCTGAGCCCCCCAATTGATAGGGCTGAAAGAGATCACAAGAAATGGAAGCAAACAAAATACGTGTCACGGGTTATTGCATTGCCAAACTTCATTCCATCTACTGTTGGGAGTGGACAAACGCCAAACTGTGTGTGAGTGTGTACACCTTGGGGCCTGTGTCTGTGGGGTCTGAGTGCGTTGTGTGGAAATAATTTGGAATTTTCTTTTATTCGATATCATGTTTTGTGAAGAGTGCGTGTGTGGGCGTGGCAGATATAGAATAGACATACACTTTACACAAGGAATCTGGCATAGGGCGCGGCCAATAGAAAACCAATTGATATGTTCTGATTAATGGATTAACACAAAGGCGAGTGGAGTGAGTGGTGAGGGCATGCAAACAAAGTGCCTTGAAACAGGTGCAGTTAACAGAGCAGAACTTAGGAGTATATCAATTCATCTACTGTTTATCAAGGTACTCCACACGCTTCCCTTTGCATTTCACGGTGAAATGTTGGGGGAGCATTTGTGGCATCGAAACAGTTCTTCATTAAATTAACCCATTTGCATACTTTGTATACTCTGTTGTGCTCATTGATAGTTTCTTGGGTTTGACTACGATCATTTAAGAGATTTTTTTGCGGAAAGTGGACATTAGTTATACGGGCGATGATTCATGAACTTTGTACAATGGAACGTGTGGGCGATATAGATACAAATGTTATGAATGTACACATTGCATTGGTATTCTAGAACATCGATATATGTGTATGTAGATTCGTTATGTTACATTTTTACCAGTAGTGGGCCAATCATGCTTAACACGCCGTTAACATTTATCACATCGCTCATATCATCATCATTGACAGTACAATCATTATCATTATCGTTATTATTAACAATATAGTTAGTAGTTTATAGTTATACATAAATATCACAATTACAACGTCGATCAAATTTTGACGGCAAATCAATTACTTGAATTCATATTTGTTAAGTTTATAAGAAGCACAAATCAAATCAACAATAGCAAATGCATTTATATATATAAATATATGAATATATATGTACTATATCGATTATATAACTGATCAGTTTTGACACATATACATATATATTGTACATATTGTTACGCGCTTACAAACGGTCAACAGGAAGACTTAGAAGAACAAGAAAGTAGTTTTTGAAAATATGTTGTGTATGTATGTGTGTGTATTAAGTATTGTGTACGTATGCATGTATGTATATGAGCAACCGAATGGTCAATATAAATATTCATCATTAATAGAGAGAGAGACAGAGAGAGAGAGCAAGCTAAAGCTACGTCTAGTATCATAAATAAATTGAAATTATGTATGTAAATACATATGTATATAAATTGAATTTAAATTTACTTTGAGTAGACAAGCAGCATTGTTTTTAGTGTATTTGTGTATTTACTTAAATATGTAAATATATTTTAGGGGTGTGCACGAAAGGCAAATTAACAATGCTCAGCTTGCATTGAGTGAAATTTTATGCATATTGGAAGCGGAGTGGAGGACTCTCTCGTTATAATCGGCTACAAAACACTCAAGCGAAAGCAGGCCGATTTTAATTAGAGGAAGTCTGTGAGCACTAGAGGTTTCGTTTCGACTGCCGACTCTCCTTCGGCTTTCGTCTTTCGACTTCGGCTCTTGTCTTCGCTCACGTTGAGTGAAGTCTTTTAGCAATGGTCCTCCCTCATTTTTATGGCTGCTTCAGTAACTCGACTGTCTTCGGCTTTCCTAATATTTCATTCCCTTTTGTGATTTATTTATTCTCACTCAATTAACTGTTGGCGCACGAAGGAGCAACAGTAGGTAATGTAAAATTGCCTGTCTGTTAAGTTAACAGTGTGCAAACGAGTCAACGTTCTCACTCGATTCAGTAATGGCGCACGATGGAGTAACAGTAGGCACTGTAAAGTAAGTAGCCTGTCTGTTAAGTTAACAGTGTGCAAACGAGTCAACGCTTTCACTCAATTCAGTAATGGCGCACGATGGAGTAACAGTAGGATGCCTGGATGTTAAGTTAATATTTAAGCAAATCAAGCAACGTTGACACTGTTATCTATTTGAAGTCCCTTAACAGCGCTGAAACCGTATGTTATGAGAAACAACTCGAACGCTCTTGAATGCACATTACCGTACATACATATAAATATACATACATACGAATGCATGTGCGGCGATATCTCCAATATATACATATGTAAATATTTGCATGTATTTACATACATAATGCATATCATGTGTTTTATGGTTAGTGTAAAAGATTTGTTAGTATGCAAAACAGAGTTGTGTTATTTTCAAAAGCTCTTCTTATTGTGTTATGTTAAGTTTAGTTTGTTAGTTGATATTGTATTTGTTGTTGTTGTTGTTTGTTAGCTGTTGTCACTGTTGTATCTGTTTGTTTACCTGTTGCACCGCTTGTTGCAAGGCTCGATGCGATTGAGCTAACTGACCCACTACTGATTGATACAGATGACTGTTGGCTGTGGCTGAGAGCTGATGATGGCCTTGGGAGAGTATGTTGGTTACCGAAGTGGACGAGCGCAGTAGGTTGCCCGCCGCCATGAGCTGCTGCTGCTGCTGCAGTAGTATTTGCTGTCTGTCCACTGGCAACGCACTGACTTTGCTTCCACGCTGCCCTGTTGACTCGCCGCGCCGACCTGTCTACATAGGACTCTGTATTAATCAATATTAATGTGAACGATCATTTTGTGGCTTTGGGACTGGGGCTGATCGTGTGTCTATGGTTTATGTCTATGTCTGTGTGTGTGTGTGTGTGTGTGTGTGTGCGTGTTTTGTGGGTGTGTGTGTATGCGTGACATTTGAAATGGAAACGGTTTCTGTGCCGCTATTGCAAACACACGGAATAAGAAGAAGAAACAGGGGCTGTTGTTGTTGTTGCTGCTGCACATTCAAAGCGGAAAGAAAACTCTTGCAAGTGTTTATCGTGCCACTAATAAAAACACGCGACTGTCAGTGTGTGTATGTGTGTGTGCTAGTCCGTACGTGTGTGTGTGTGTTGGTCAGAGTATTCGTGTGTTGTCGGCGGATGCTGGGCACTGGACATTGGTGTGGATTGCATAATTGACACAATGATTACGTTACCTGAAGCAACACCTGCCATGTTGCTCATGCTGCTAGCTGAGGCCATGCCGCCCATGTGCTGAGCCAGCTGCTGATGCTGCGCCTGCTGGGCTTGCGGCTGCGGCCAGATCTGCAGCAGATACTTGAGCACCGCAATCGGCTGGGCGTGATCAATTTCAGCGCCAGGCTGTGCACTGGCCGAATGCAGCATCAGCGGGGGACCCATCACAGTGGCCAGCGCCTGAGCGGACATCTTGTTGCGCTCCGCGTTGGACACAACCAGCGACAAGTGGTCAAGCAGGAACACCAAGGTGGCCTATTGAGAAAGTCAATCAAACAACATATTCAGATTTACCCTGCAAATAGCCACATTGAGATGAAACTCACCCTATTCGCCCGGGGCAAACAGTCGAGTATGCTTAGCATCAGTTTCGCATTTCCCTCAGGGTCATCTGGCAGGCAGACAGCTGGAAAGGGACAATGATTAGGGAAGGAATCCCTGGAACTCTATTTTCAGCTGGCTCACCCAATGCATCGACCGTCATCTGGAAGAGACAACGCGTGAACAGCGGCTCGGGCAGCTCTCTGAGGTAGTCCTTGAGGACGCCGGTTATAACATTAATATCAGGAACGTGTTCCGGGCTCAATTCCACAGCTCGGCTGTTGCGCTCGAAGGCCTCGCGCAGTAAACGCTTCTTGGTCGCTGATCCGCACAGGCGATACAGCCCGATTATATCGAGGCCTCGCCGCTCCACCTCCTCCACGCAGCGTCGCAGAACAATTGGCACTGGTGCACAGCCGGGCACGTTCTTCGACTCCCTGTTGACCACCGTTTCCAGGTCGGCGCCAAACAGCGTGGGGTAGCCGGCACGCAGACTGGGCAGACCACGACGCTTATACAGCGCCAGGGGATCAGTGTGCCGCATGCGGATGTAGACTGTGCCACGCGGCTCCACCTTGAGCGCCAGCTGGTGCAGAGGCGACTGCCGCAGCACCGCCGACAGCGATATGGCGCCGCGATAGCAGAGCTTGTGCCTGTGCTGCGGATCCCAGGAGTAGACGAGCACGTCCAGCTGCTTGTTGCCCACCAGGTCGAGCTCGAACGACTCGTCCCAATCGAATTGCAAGTCTCCCGAGCGCACCACCGTGCGCGCCTTATGCACGCGGTCGCACTCGATCACGCAGTAGAGATCTCTGGTCTGTGGGAGCGGTGCTCCGCCGGCCCCAAGCTGTGCACCCTGCTCTGGAGTCGAGCGCAATCCACGGCCCGCCAGCAGATGTATCCACAGCATGCCCGAAACGCCGCCAATGTCCACAATGGGCTTGTCCAGCTTGTACTTGGCAAACTCCGCCGGATTGATGTCGATCTGCCGATGCGCTCGTGGCATTGTGGCGCTGGGCGTGGGCGCCGGACTCTGATGGCCGGCTGTGCTCATGATGCTGCCACTAGGACTAGCTGGGCCAGCAGATAGTTCCAGGAGCTGGCGCATGCGCCGGATGCTGGGTGAGCGTATTGAGCCAGCGCCACCTATGTGCTGCGAGGACATGGAACGCACGGGCAGTGCTGATATGGGTCGGGTTAGACCCAAATTACGGTCCAGGGTGCCAGTGCCAAGTATGCCCGTTCTGCTGGAGTAAATGCTCTCGGTCTGTAAAATAAAATGTACAGCATTAATATGAGAACGAGAAACTGCGATTGCGATTTCTACTTACATTCCGCAGAGCATCGTGAATGTTCTCCGCACTGCAGGAGAATCGATGTGAGCGCGGCTGAGCGAACATGTCCCGAGTCATGCGCATTTGCTCGGCAATCGCAGAGCTGCTGGGCGCGCGCCTCAGCCACGCACGGTACTCGTCCGCCGTAAAGATGGAGGGGCCCGGGCTGGCGGTAATGCGTTGGCGCAGGTCACGCCCACGGCGCGCATCATACTCGGGCGCCGAGATGTTGCCATCATTCTCGTCCAGAATGCGATCGCCCATGCGCGCTCGAATGCCCTGTAGCCGGACTCCAGGTCGCTCCCTTGGCAGTGAGTTGAATTTGTTGAGATCTGGGCCACCGGCCAACATGGCAGCTGCCGCTGCAGCGGCTCCACTGCCACCCACGCCGCTTGAGCCACGCGGCATGCTGCCTATGGCGGGCCGATTGTAGTAGTAGTAGCTGGGCCGCGGCCCAATGGTGGCTTCAGTATCGCTGGAGTAGTCCAGGTTGGGTCGCGAGCGACGGGTGAGGGACTGTGCGCCGGCTGCTGGCGGTCCGTACTTCGGAACCCCGCCTCGTTGCTGCTCATAGCGGCCATAGCGACCCAACGTGCCCCCAACCCCCACAGGCATTGGCGCGCCCGTTCCGGGCTTTAAGCTCGAGCGCAGCAGCGAGTGTCGGCCCAATGAGTTGGAGTAATCAGCGTACTCGACTCGCGGCAAATGCTGATCGGAGCCGGAGCGCGGAAACCGGGCATGCTGCTGGGCCAGGCCCACGTTCCCAGTGCCCGTGGACATGCGGCGCGAAGGTCCGAGCGGCTGCCCCGGTGCGCCCGGATAAAATGCATGAACCTTTTCCGCCAGGCTCTCCAGCGTGCCAGCGTTCTGATAGTAGGCGTGCGAAGGCGCAAACGCGTGTCCCTTGGTGGGCTGCTCCGTGATGACCGACGATGGTGGCGGCGGCGGCTTGTAGCCCCAGTTTGGCGGCTCGCCCATGGCATTGACGCCGGCCCGTGTATTGTAGTACATGTCCAGCTGCTCCGACTGCGGGCTGTAGTTGTTGAGGCCCAGCCCCAGCCGGGAGCGCGACTCGGTCATCTCTCGGCCGTCGCCTAGACGTGGTCAAAGGGAGAAGAGAGAGAGAAGGACACCGATTAGCGTTTTAAACACGGCGCTCACTTTAAACTACCTGTACGTCTTTCACGTGATGAACGCGGGCGCGGCATTCGATCGGTTTCGTCCAGGTCTTCGTCTCTGATATCACGCTTGATGACCACCACCGGTGGGGGCTTCTGCTCTGGCCTCGACAGTGTTGGCGGTCCCGGTGAGCCAGCGCCACGATTGCCCCGCCTCTGCCGTATGGCCAGCACCAGGCGCCGAGGAATTGACATGATGATGACGACATCATCCAGCGACATGTGAGTGACATCCACCAAATTGACGGCCAGGATTTCGTCGCCCACCTGAAAAGCATAATTCGTTTATGGTAAATCTAAAAATGTAAATCCCACATGAAAAGGGGAAATTCAATGAAACTCAGTTTACGGTCGTGAAAAAATCAAATCAACGTAAACATAGAACCACATAGTCCCAAAATTCTTTTCAAATAAAGTTAGTTTATAGTCATATGTGACTGCATGAAATACATTTATAAATTCAAGGAAAATAAAAAACGGGAAAAAATGTCTAACGATAAAAATAACGAATACAATGCTACATTGAAGCCCCTCAAGAGTGGTGACTTCTTGGACGGGCCCAATGATCCAGATTTCAATGACTATGGATTCGTTTCGCCCGAAACGAATGACTTCTACCGCAAGTACATGGAAAACGCGAGTAAGGCCGTTCCATTGCCCAGAACCAGAAGGTCAGCCAAATCGAAGACAGCCCAGAGTAAGTCGGCCAAGAAAGTGAAAGCACCAATCGTCGACAAGGCATGCGAGGGGTCTGAGGATACGCAGCCTAAGCCCGAAATGCAGCGTTCTCAAACAGCTGCGCCCATTGACTCTGAAGCGCTGCACCAAGAGGCGAACGCCGAAAGGGAATTGCAGAAGCCAATTGACCAAATTCCGGATAAATTGGATAAGTCTGAGGAAAACACGACTAAAGGGACACAGGATGCTTCGGCAGCATTCCTCAAGACAGACCCTGTTGACAACATCTCGAAAGTTGCCTTCGAGCAGAAGGTGAAGAGCCCAGCCCAGGGCCGTGAAAGGGATGACGACTCGGATCAGGATGACTCTACTGATGACAGCGAATCGCAGCCGGATGCACCGTCCAATAAGCGGAAGTATAGCGAATGCGATATGAGTGATAGTGATAGCTCAACGGACTCTGATTCTGATCAAGAGCAGCAGAAGGAGCACATCAGTAAGAAGCCTGGCTGGAAGGAGGACCAGAAGGATGTGAGCTTGGAGCCAAAGCTAAAGAAAATGAAAATGAATAAAAACTGAAATAGATGAAATACAGGAACCTTTCTATATTTGTTTGAAAATAAATGTTCTTCACTTGATTATAAATGATCTCAGTTGATATTATGGATATTGCTTACCCTTAAGCAGCCGCTGTTATAGACTGCCGACTCGAGGGCGATGCGGGATATGAAGACGCCGTCGGTGCGATCGGCGCCGTTGCCCTCGCGTATGTAGAGGCCGAGAGTTTGACCGGGCCGCTTCACAATCTCTACCAGCTGCACGGTGTGCCGGCCATCGGCCTTGTTCATCAGCTTGTGCGCCGCATCCACAGCGTGCTTGCTGCCCATGGAGCGTGGCTCCAGGATGCGCACAATCATCTCGCCACGCCGCTCCACTGCCTCCAGAGCCGCCGCGGTGTTCGGGTCATGATCGTTCTCAACGGCTTCTATCTGTCGAAAGATCTCCGAGCTGATGCCGCTGACCTTGCGAAAGTCGCCTTGGAGCAGCACCGGATCCTTGACGCCGCCAGAGCCGTTTGTGGTTCCGCCCTGGCCGCGATTCTGTTGCTGGTTGCCATGGTGCTGCTGCTGCTGCTGTTGTTGCTGCTGCTGCTGCTGGTTGGCATGTAGGTGGTGCTGCTGCTGGTTGCCCATGCCGGAGAGCTGGTTGGCGGGCAGCGGGCCGGGCGGCGCGCGGCCCGGACTGGCTGTAACATCAGGAACTGATCTTCCATTTTCCTGCAAAGGTAAACAGAACAAGTTTTCCCATTTAGTTTCCGCTCAGTTAATGTATGCTCCGAGAGCTTAATGCAAATGCGGCTCTAAAGTGCAACGCGTTGTTGCATAAATTAAGCAAATTGTTGTCACTGCGACTGCGACAGCCAGCAGCTGTCGCTAGTTGCCTAGCCTCTCCCAGCACTTAATCCTCCACCCCCCACCCCCCACTCCCTCCATCACCAAACGACTTAAGCGCCGCTAAAAGACTTTGCTTTTGCTTTGCATTAATTAAGTCAATTTCGCAGACCCAAATGGCCCGGCTCAGCGGGCACAGCGTTGGCGGACTTCAATCAAACTCGCGACTCGAGACTCGCTACTCTTATCGGTGACATTTTGGCCAAATTGCGCAAGACTTGGCCCACAAACTGTGCAATAATTATTTCGTTACAAAGTCGGACATTTTATTTTTTTCGCCATTTCCACCGAACTGCAATTTCTGTCACTGCCACGTCACAGTGAGCTCGCTCGTGTGGGGTCCGAATGGAGGAGCGTTGGGGCGTCATGCAAAGGCAACTCTGTGCGGCAACTGTACCGCGCTGAGCTCAACTGTAGCCAGGCGGGCGGGCACGTGACGTTGATGATGTCACACGCCAGCTACAACAATGCACAACTTTGATTTTTCAGAGCAAATGCAGCAGTGAGGAGCTAAGGGGCTGAGGTCTCGGTTTGGCTATAGCAAACAAAAATTCACTTTAAATGAAGTTGCTGCTGCTGCTGCTGCTGCTGCCATCCACAGCACACAACGAAGTTTTTAATGGGCAAGCAACTTAGCGTTGGCTGTGGCCGGCTACCCCAAAGGCAAATCCCGACACCACACTCTCAGGCAGGACCAGGAACAGAGCCAGAGCCAGCTCCAGTGCTGGCCAAGTGCACACTTGAGTCTTGTGCTGCGGTTTGCCAAAAATCATGTACGCCCACAGCAAAGCAGCAAAGAGTGACAAAAAAAAAAAAAAATAGAGGAGAAGAAGAGAAGAAAAATGCTCGAAATTGCCAAAGTTTGACATATGTTGGGTTCGCTTTCCGTTCGGGTTTCTGCCTAAGCTGTGCATCTCCAGAGCTTCGTCTCTCTTATTACTATTATTATTATTATTATTGTTGTTATTGCTGTTATTGCTGTTGCTGTTTGCTATTGTTGCTGCTTTGCTGTTGATGTTGTGCAACTTTGTCAAAGTTTTGCAGCTGTCGCCAAAGTTTTGTGCTCAAACGCCAGCTCCACTTGCCCATTCTCTTAGCCAAATAGGCATTATTATATATACATACATATACATATACATATTCGGCGAGCCCTTGAGCATTTTGCACTTTGTTTGTTTCTCAAGTTTTCGTTCGCTGGCATTCAACTATAAAAGTCCGTTTATAACAATTTTAGTTTATACTTTTACTCAGATTTGTTTACTATTTGTATGCCCTCTAATAAATGAGAGAGAGAGAGAGAGAGAGAGAGAGAGAGAGAGAGAGAGAGAGAGAGAGAGAGACAGAGAGTGCGAGGAGCTGTCTCACTGTCGAGCATTAACATCAACTGCAGCACTCTGTGGCCCATTTCCGTCTCGTTTTTTGCTGTTGCTGTGCTCCAAGTGCATAACCAAATATGACTACGCTCGTAAATAATTTACAACTCCACAATACTTGGGGCATTATTAACACACTTATAGCTCTCGTTGCCGCTGTGCCCGCCCCATTGCGTGCGGCCGGCAACAGCTAAAAGGGGGCGTCACGCCGGCCATTGCGCCGGACTGAACAAGTGTATTCAATAATAGCCAGGCCGCTGTGCAATTGCCGTTAACTTTGTTGTTGCCTTCTGCCCCCAAAAAACATTTCTTGCGCCTAACCATGTATTTATGTAGATTCAGTTGTAGTTTCTATGTGTGTGTGTGTGTGTGTGTGTCTGTTGCATTGCGTGCCTAAGGCCTGGTCAGCAGCAAATGGATGCATAAAGTGCCAAAAGCAAAAAAATAAAATATATATATACATATATATATATAAAACCAATTAGGTTGACTCGCTCAGCTCTCTTGGCATGAAATGCATGCAACATTTTTTCGGTGCCCAGGCTCTCTCTCTCTCTCTCTCTCTCTCTCTCTCTCTCTCTCTTCCTTTCAGCCACATGGCGTGGCATCTGCCAACCTGGATATGTGGATGTGTCAAGTTCAGTGCAATCGCTTTCATGCTGAACTCTCTTCCTCTCTCTTCCGCCCTCTCTCTCTCTCTCTCTTTCTCTCACACTCTCGTCACATGTCCCTTTTGCATTCAATTATTCGCCGAACCCGCACCACCCAGCGGTGGCTGGCTGGCCGAGTCTGTGGCAAGACATTAATTACTTGCGGCTAATTACGAGTGGCCAAGCACATAGTTTGTTAACCGGCAAATCCAATAAGTTTAAGTCGTGGCTAAGTCGTTGCCGCTGCGTAAATGGAGCGCACTGCCGTCGCTCTCCCGAGCGTCCCCATCAACCCGTTCACATGCAGATATGCAAATTGCAGAGACGCGCCCAGCCACACGTGTGAGTCAGCCTTGCTAGACTTTTAAGCACTCACTTAAACTTCATGACGTTGTCATTGCGCTTAGTCAGCAGCAGCAGCAGCAGCAGCAGCTACTTGCAGACAGTCCCCATCCCTACCTCCCTCTCACACTCCCCCGTCCAGGTCTTTGTGTTGTGCTTCATGTGCGGCGACCTAATTGAAAATAGAGTTTGTGTGTGTGTGTGTGTGTGTGGGTGTGTTTGTGCTTGTGCTTGTGTGGGCCTATACAACGAGAGGAGCTGTTAAATATTGATGATTTCTGATTATTATTAGGCAACAAATTTTACAGCTACGTAGCAAAGGACTCGAGCCTTTCGGCTGGCTCAGCCCATCAGAGGAAGTTGCGTGACTCCACAAAATCAATAAAACCATCAAAAACTTCAAACGGAAATTGAGTCAATTTGTAATTATGCCCGCCAAGACGCCATTAGCACTCGTTGTATGTATGTAGATATATATATATATATATGTGTGTGTGTGCGTGTGCTCATATTTTTTGGACAAACTGTTAATAGCAAAAGGCATGGGCGGTCAGCATTGAAGCCTGAGCAGCGCTTTTGCGTGTGTCATTTGGGCCGCTTCTTTACCGCTATTGACTCGCCGTAATTGTGCCTTGGCCTAAACAGTCAACTCGGGCTTAAAGCACTTTGTGCTGCATACATTTTGGCTGCTTCTCTCAGCCATTTGATTTTGAATTTGCCAACAAATCTTGACCGACTGGCGAAGTTCTATTGTGTCTGCCAGCTTGATTGATTGTGAGACGCATTGATTGATTGCCCAAATCTGTGTGTGTGTGTGTGTGTGCCTTGACATGCACAGCATTTCAGTTTCTTTTGTTTTTGCAGTCTTGGGACACTGCTCAGACTGGACTGAGTAATTGCTTGGCATTTATTATATTGTTTTCATTCACATTTAATTAATACAATTTAGGCCAGAGCCGAATTCCTCCGATATATGCTAACTCATGTTATTTGTCTAATGCTCCTCACGCTGATACCATCGGCCAGTGTCTAATGACACGTTATTAAAAGTCAAAGCAGGGATTCGATACCCGATTGATGTTCTCGAAGCGCATTGCATCATTAATAACACTCACTGTTAATTAATGACTATGACTAGATCATCTGACTACAATTTTTAGGAGCCGTATTCCCCAAATGTCAATACACTGATACAATACAAGGACAAATGCAATCGATAAGCAATGTATTACATAGAAATTATTACAATTTTGCCTTCGAGTCGAGTCGAGACGAGCAACGCAAAGTGAAATTGGGCTTATGACTTAAAGAGGAATGAAGCAATCGGGTACAACCTTACTTACCTAAGGTGTAATTCAATATTTTAATATAATATAAGAATTAATATGATATAATATTACAATTTTGACCTTTAAACCTGTGAAATTACAGGGTATTTTCAATGTGCAACGCCTCCAATGAAATGTACATTTTATTTTTGAGCTTATATCTTAAAGACTTTGGGTAAATGAGTATTTTCGGCTTGCCACGCCCCACTGTGTGTGTACATATATTTATTATATTTACTATTTTATATCTCTGGTTGTCAGCTCGAGTTGTAATATAGTAATATATAGTATTTCATAATATTGATAATAATAAACTGCTGACAAATTTGGTAAACTGTAAACCAAAAGCATTGTCAAATGAAAGTCTTTGACTTGACAAGCTGAGATTCTTAATCAGTTGGGTAAACAGTTAGCTTAATGTGTAATTAATTTGAATAATATGAATAAATTAAGCAATCGAAATAGTAATAGAAATGTTTATATAACCTCCTGCATTTTAGTTAAGAGACAAATTTAAGGCACAAATAGCCTCGAGTGTTTGAATTATCTGCGCAATGCACTGACCACAATTAAATGGGTAATGCAATGCCAGCTGTAGAGCTCTAGATTATGCTTTGTTATTAATACTTGTCAGTGGCAGTTACAGCATGATTCGCATATATGCATGTGTGTGTGTGCATATATGCGGGCTTCTATGTAAGCACACGCAAAGGACAATGATAATTAAGGAGCTGGTAAGTGAAACTATTGTGTAGGCTCAAATTGCTTTAACCACAAATTAAGGCAAACAAAGCAGCTAGAACAGATGAGACCCTCACATTTAAGCTGTGTGTGTGTGTGTGTGTGTCTTTGAGACTATCTAAAGATATTCGGAACGTATACTTGATTTATTGATTCAGTTTAAAGTGGGACGCCTGGTAAACGATAGGACAATCAACTGAATGCAATTTAAGTGAGCTAACTGCTCTGTAATTAAGCGCAAAATCAATTTCAGCTTGGGCTGAAGTGCAACCGGCAACCGCCGCGGCGGCTGGGGGATGAGCGTCGAAATGCCGATCAGCAGGAAAACAAGGAAAAATGTGAGAAATATGCAAGCGGAACCAAGAGTTTATACACACGCGCATAGCATTGTTGCGCCTTGTGAAGAGGATACTCGGCACTCGCTGGCACACAGACTTCGCCATTGGGCTGCCATCTAATGAAGCAGTTAACATACTCTTTATATGGTAGCATGGCCGCGTGAGATGCCAGCCCGATTGATTGACTCGGCTACGCCATGCTCAACACTTGAGCAAATGCTTGACAGTCGATGCATTATGCTGCATCCCGAGCCTGGGGCATTCATTAAAATGCCACTGCCACGCAGCCACGCCCCAAATGTCGCCCCCGGCTGTCAGAGCGAAATTTAATTATGGAGCCAAACGGGCGTGCGTAACTGGGCGTGGCAGTGTGTGTGGGAATCGCCCAGAAAAACAAACAGAGCCCACAAACACTTCGGCTCAGCCATTATCTGTGCAAATATTGTGCAGCTCCGGCGGCGTCCCTCGCTGAGGGGCTTAATGAAATTTTATTTCAGTGTTTGAAGTGCGCTTGAGACGGCTCTTGGGTAGATGCCAAAGTTGCCAAAGCTGCAGAAGCTAATAAAAGCGCCCCTCTCCACTCTACCTGCGATTTCAGCTCGTTTTTGTTTCTCTTTGCTCTTTAATGCAGAGCTCTGGTAAATTTTCAAAGTGTTTTCAAAAAATCTCTTTCGGTTGGCTTGGCGCGCCGTCTATAAAAAATGCATTTTTATTTATATTATACAAATTTTATTTATGCATTCATCCGTATAAATAGCACATAAATTGTTGATGTAACAAAAAATTACAAAGGACGCAAATCGTTCGAGGAGCTCGCGTCAAAGCGCAAGCATCGAAAAAACAGCACACGATGGTGAAGCGCAGGTGAAGGTGGAGTGCCAGCCGGGAGGGGGGAGGTGGAGACGGGCCATGGAGTCACAAGTGGAAAATAGTCGCAACTCAAAGTGCGCACAGGAAAAACAATATTTGCATAAAACTCACACACACACACACACACACACAGTTATTTATCCACACACACATACTCATACCCATACACATACACATACACATATAAATAAATATTAAATAGGAATAAAAAATGGCATGGAAATTCGCTGGCGAGTTTATTTGATGTTCAGGTGGGTTCGCTCGCTCGGTTGCCCCCAGTAAGGCAGTGCGTACATTATTATGCAATGTCATGGCGCTGCGAGGCACTCGAACTTGCAGTCGGGAGGGGCGTGCGTTCACTTTGTCTTGTGTTATCAGATGTTATTTTATGTCGAATAATTGCCTTAGATGCTTTATTTGCAAACGAAATGACTGGCATTTGTTTGTCATGCAGAGACCTTTGCTTATTTCAATTATGCCGCTCCGCATCCAATTGAAAAGTCATGTTATTTTACCCACATGCTAGATTTTATCAAATGGGCATGGCCATTACGGTTTATTTCAGCCAACAAACGTTTCATATCCGCTATAAGGCACGGCGATTGAGTTTGCCAGCCCTAAGCCATCTCAGCCGAAAGTTTTTCCATTGTGTTGCATCTAAAGAAGTTTGCAGTTTCTTTTTCACACTGCATATTATTATGCAACACACGTTGCCACCACAAAAGAACGACGAGCAAACTTTAAGAAAGAAGGCAAAATATTTGTGGCTAGCAAACTGGAAAAAAAAAGCCAACTTATATATAGGTAATATCCTGCACTGCCTGACTTGATGATACTCTGTGTTAGCATTACAATTATTATCACAAAGCTTTGCATTTCATAATTAAATCACACTGCTTCCTACTTTCATTGGCATAAACCACAGCTTCCACACCTCTCATGAGCAAATAAGAGTTTGTAAAATATTTTTTAATCGATCTTAAGAAAAGGATATTATAAATTATTATAAATTATTATTGCAAGCATTTTTAAACTTTATAAGTGAAGGGAAAAATATGTAGGAAAATATTTATGATGGTTTATCAAATAAAAGCAACAGTATTAATAATACGACTAATAATAATAATAAGATTCATAATAATAGTTCTATAAATAAGGAAGCAATGATAAGAAAGCGTATATACAGATATACAAAAAATACAAATAATTTAAATTTTTAAATATTCAAGATAAATAAATGTATATATTAATATTAATTTATAAATTTATTTAGAGTAATAATAGGGTTTATAAGTGATACGTAAATGTTGGGACAATGCACGTAAAAATCTAAATTTATATTTACTATGATAATAATTATAACTCTATAAAATACATTGAAGAAGGAATTGATAAAAAAGAACGTTAATAAATATTTATTAGCACTATGAATGTGAATAATTATACCTTAACAAACAGTCAACAAAAATTACACATTTATTAAACATTAATTGTGCAGGGTATATTAAACACGTAGACATTTTTTTTTAATTCATGACAGCAAGAAATTTACTCAAAAATTGGAGAGCTTACACATGGAAATTCACTCTACTGCCTAAGAAACATATTCGCATATTCGCATATTTGTTGTACCAGGTATATGTCACATGTTGGCATTATTTTTTAATGATATCTGAAAATTGCTCAGGCTCAGTTTGAAGCATTTTGCATGTGACTCGACAAATCATTGTAATGGCTAGGGACTTGCGCAACAGCGTCATTAGTTAATGTGTTATTAATAAATAAGTCGTTTTGGATCAAATAAACCCACGCACACACACACACACACACGCACACCCACACACATTTGTGTTTGCATTATCTGCCGGGGGGAACTCACCTTGCGGCCGCTGCTTCTGGTCAGGAAACATCCTGTCGTAGCCCTTTCACACATTAACTTTGCTGCAGCCAGCGTAACTTATTCCCACGCAAATGTCAAAACGTGAAGGAAACGGGACTTTTGTGTGCACACACTCACGCACACACGTTCAGCTTGGGGCTATGTTTCTAATTTAAAAGATAGTTTTTGCCTCGCTCGCTTGGGGCGTCGCTGTATCCGAATTCGTTTTTTTTTTTGTCTCACAGTTAGTTTATTTATTTATTTTTTTCTTTTTTGTATTTCTTTTTCGTGTTGTGCTATTTTTGCTTTATTTATTGTTCTTTTGTTTCGTTGTTGTTGTTGATTCTTTAGTTCGGTGGTAACTTGTACTTAAGTTATAATTTGATACATTTTGTTGCTGCCACACACACACACACACACACACACACACACACTCAAGTCTTATGGCTTAATTCGAAATTCGCTTCGCTTTGGTTCGCCTTGGGTTCGGTTCGGTTCGCTTGACTTCAGTTTCGTTTCATTTGATTTCGTTTGGTTTATTCGTTTCATTCGCCTGCGACGACGACGACTCTATTTTCATGGGTATACAAGGTTTGCTGTTAACTGTATCTATTTTCGAGTGTCCTTTATGTCAGTATGCGTGCACATGTATATGAGTGTATTGTGATTTCCTTTTGCCAGCCTTTTGTTGCCAGGCGAGATATTTATGTTTGCTTTTCACGCTTCGCTGCCGGCTCAACGCGGCTGCCCGCAGGTGGGCGGCAAGCGTTTTCAAAAATTTCAACACAATTGATTTAAATAGCGCTTGAAATGAACTTTGCCCCTTCACACCCACACACACACTCGCACACACACTGAGAGCGGCATGTGATTTACGTTAAGTATACGACCGCTGGCCAAAGAGCCCCCTCCCCCACCACAACAACAACAAAGAGGAACGTCTACCACGTGCAAAGCGCTGGCATTTGTAACATCGCGTAAGTAATTTTCTTTTCACGCGTACAAAATTTCATTAATACAAAAGGTATTAAATTCGAATGGTGGGCGAACCAGTTACACGATAGCTGCACAAAGCTACATAGCTTAGCTAAACTCCTTCATATCATTTATGGGGGCGGGCGGAGCGGTGCGGTCAGCAAAAGAAAAACGTGAAGGAAAACAGTAAGGAAAATGTTGCCAAGCAATTAAACTGGCAGTTGAACTACAAAGTGGCAGGAAGCAACGCCGACTGGAGCGAGGCAGCTGCACGAGAACTTAAAAAATACGCTGCCCCAAGGCAAATTAATTAGATTTTGTTGCCAATTTAGAGCGTAGCTTGGTAATTAACTATCCTCGCTCGACTTTCATAAAAGGCAAATTCTATACTTTGATTGGGTTAAGGCAAGAGCTTGTGCAATAAAAGGAAATCTTATGGCCTCTTCAATAATGTTTCAATTTCAGCTCTTGATTAGGCGTAGGCGATGATATAGAAAGCGAATTTCGTATGCGCTATGAATTTTTCATTGCCAGCTCTCTGCTCTCTGCTCTCTGTTCTCTGCTGAGTGGACGTGAATACCTTAATTTCATATTCATTTAACTGTTAACTGAACTTTGTTAGCCGAATAAGTACAGTTGGCAACTGTTGAGTTAGCTGCAAAGGTTTCGGATTGAGTCGTAGTCAAACTGACCAAGCCGGACTCAATAGGCAGCCACTGGAATGGGTTACAACAACATATACACATATATGAGCACTTCACAATGAATATATTCATAAATAAAGTCGTTAGCTTCTGTTACATCCCTCCAGAGACTGTTTGCCGATTCGAGTTAAACAAACGCAACTCACAATTTGAGTGGGTGCTGCGAGGGCCAGTTTGGCCATGGGGCTGGAGGCGAGGGGGTGGGAGGGTGGTAGGTGAGATGAGGTTAAAGGTTATTCCATTTTAGCTGTGCGCTTGTGGCAGACGTGCTAAGACTGTCGTGGCAGTAGCTGAAAATGCCAAAAATTACATTTTGCCACTTTTGCAGACAAAAGATGATGATGCTCAAAGGCTGAGCGAGCGATGAGGGCCACGCGGCGTATACACAATATAGATAGACAAGGGACTGTGCGCGGTGTGTGGAGCTGGCACGGTACGTTGTCGAAGATAATGGCTGCTTTGGGGCCTAACGGCGACACTGCTTGGCTGGCAATCGTCGGGCTGTTGAACCTTAAGTGTGTGCGTCTGCTTTGCCATGCGCCTTTGTGTGTATGTATATGTGTGTATACATCTGTGTGTGTGTGTGTGTGCGTGAGTAGGCACTGGAGGCGTAAGCGCGCGCATTTAGCAATAGAAATTTTCTGTATTTGGGAGGATTGACTGTCCCCAAAATATATCAGAGAGGAGGCAGCCGAGAGCCGATGCCTTTTGGTATCGCCGCCGCCGTCAACATGTGCGCCATGCCAAATGCAAAAATGATGATGAGTTTTCTCATTTCGGTTGGCGTTTGCAGACGACGACACTGCGTATACGCAACGATGCCCAGCAGTAAATTGTCTGCGTATAATGCGTTTATTTTATTATAAATTTCATGAGATTTGTGTAAGCACGCGTGTTAAGCGGACCTAAGCGTAAGCCCAAACGTATTGCGAGTCGTCTTACCCAGTGTATGCCTGTGTTTATTTAGCTATGATATAAATATATTGCTCTTTGTTTAAGGCGCTTCTAAAAATATACGTATATTTGTACATACATACACACATATATATGTATATGTCGATATAGAGTTTCGTTCTTTGTGTGTGTGTATTCCCTAAAACACATAATTGACTGCCATTCAGCTATTGTGGTAGTATATAGTGTGTATTGATCGAGCGCCCGCCTAGCCAATTTAATGCAGCATTAAACTTTTATTGGCAATTTCATGCGCTTTTCTGCAATAATTTTAGAGGCACGACGATAATGAGTGCAACTTCTGTACCGAGAAGTGCGCGCGATTTGCTTTATGGTTGTGTTGGTAGGTGGTGCTGGTGGTGGTGCTGCTGCTGCTGTTTCTGCCCCGGACTCCTGTTCGACTGTGGCTGTGCGTGAAATCCTATTGAATAAGTTTTTTAATGACTTTTACTATACGCCAGGCCACTACGTCAGCCGCTCTGCAGGTATTTATGTACACATATATATATATACTATATATATAGTTGCGGCGGAAATACTACTACGCACACACACACACACACACTACTACTACTACTTCACGCACACACACACACATATAGGCGCCACGCACGATGTTGCCTGCGACGTGTACGAGGACGAGAGCGAAACACGACAACGTCCGACGCGCTCAACTGAACTTTGCGTATTGAAATTGTTGGCTCTGTAAATGTCGAACAGAAGCCGAGCGAGTGGCCATCGACGAAGGCAGCCGAAGTTGCCAAAGTCCCGAACAACTTTACTCGAAAGTGGAGCAAACGCAGTAATAGACACATATACACAGGCATTCTACACTCCGTAACGCACACACACTCACAGTCACAAACATACGCATGCCTGAGCAGACGGCTCTCCTGCAGTGCTAAATATATTTTGTTGTTGTTGTTTTTGTTGTTGCCTGCTGCCTGTTAAAAAGGGAGCACAGGAGCAAAAGCTTTTTTCCAACCAAAAGTTCGACAGGCCGACATGCCTATCATATGTATTTGTATGCGTATGTGTATGTGTATAGCAGCCTGTGTGCATGTGTGCATTTGTGTGTTTCTGTGTGTGTGTGTGTGTGTATTTAATAGGAAAAAACTGGCAGTCGGGATTTCGGGAATTGTGTTTGATGCGCCGACGACGACGAGCTAGTCCTCCGCCTCTTTGATGGGCGGGAGAGACGCACTAAAAACTGACAGCGTTGCCAGATGTAATTTCTATGGCAACGGACTTGAACTTGTTAAAAACTCGCTGAACTCACCAGAGAACGAAGAGTAATGAATATTGAGCAGGATACGGAGAATTGTAGCATAATTCATTGAACATTTGGATGGCGTATGAGCGATATGATGACATGCTTGTAACACGCAATCGAATACCATATACATATATATATTTTAAATATTAATTTAATAAATATATATTAAATATATTTTAGATATTTTGAAATGCAATTTTTCAAATCATTATGTATAATAATTTAATACTATTATTTTATAAAAATGAGAATATGAATTTATGATTTTTTAATTGGTATTAAAAATTAAATATATTCTACTATAATTTAGAAATTAAATATAAATCTAAAATATGATTCACATTTTTATAAAATGATATTAATTAATAAATCAAATATTTTAAATATTTTATTATTTATTTTATTTTATTATTTTTTATTTTATTATTTAATTTGAAATTGATTTTATCTGATTTTATAATATTTTAAATGGTATTCATATTTAAGTATAAATTCGAATAGATTTATATTTAAATAAATATAAATTATTAAACAATTAAATATAAATTATAATAGATTTATATTTAATTTTTAGTACGATTTCAAATATCATAATATCAGATTCACATTTTTTAAAATGATTTTAATTACTATAATTAAATATATTTCAATTAATTGTATCCAACAAATTATATGTATTAAATTTATAAAATAATGGTTACCATAATTTATATATTTTGTAATCAACTGATAATCTATGTATAAAACTAACATTCAAACTACTATATATTAGCTCAACCCATCTCTTTAATTAATTTGTATAAACTGAGCCACCTTGAGTCTATCAGCAGCTATGTAATGTCGCATTGGCTTGTTTTCTTACTTACGTTAAGCAGGATTATAATTAAACTGTTGGACATGATCCCCCACTCAAATCGCACACTCGAGTATTAGTGCCCAAACACGCAGTCAGACATACCAGCGCACAAGCTCTGGCAATTATTTTCGCCACTTAAATAAACTGACATCGGTATCAGCGATTCGCATTAGGCATGCTCGTAGCCGTTGGTAGTTACACATTTGAATTCACAGAAATGCCAATCACAGTGTATAAGGAAATGATAATCATGTGTGCCTATGAGTGTGTGTGCGTGTGTGTGTGTGTGTGGCTAGGGAAAACCTTGCTCAAAAATAGCCAGCTTGTGGCATGACAGACAAGCATTATGAATGATTTGGGTACAACAGCGACAATAACAATAACAGCCGACAGACACAGCGACAATAAAAACACTCAACAATTTTTGGGCCTAGACAAAAGCGCACCGTTATTCCAGCTCTTCTTCTATGTGTTTGTCTATTTTTCGTTTTATCAAACAATTCAAATCAACAAAATGGAGCGAAACAAAGAGCAAAATGAAAGGGAATAGGATTCGCATAGAGCAGGCAGCCAGGTTAAAAGGGGCGCACCACTCCAAAGGGAATTATGAATAATTTTAATAACCCGGCCTCGATGACATCAACAGATAAAGCATTGCCATTAAAAACGCATTACAATTGATAGAGAGTGGCCAAGAGCCAGCCGGTCAGCCAAGCAGCCAAGCAGCCATGGAGCCTACAGGGAGTTCAAATCAAATGGAAATCATGGCTGAAACGTAAACTTTGCCTGACATGAGTGACATGTGTAGGTGTAGCTATCGCCGTATATGTGTGCGTGGGTGCATGTTACGCCCAAAGCAAAGACCACATCATTCACAAAACCATAACACACACACACACACACACACGCATACAACGACGACGCATACTCACGAGCTGGTTGTAGTCACGGTTTAATCGACAGGGCATTTATGTGGGTCAGTTTGGCGAATGCCGTCGCAGTCGCAGTCGCCGTCGCAGTCGCAGCACCCGCGCGCTGACAGGCAATCAACTGTCGGGCGTGCTCATGCAAAATGAATGCATTCGAAATGGTTTTCAAGGCGCAAGGCGGACCCCGACGTTTTGTGTGCAACAACAAAGCCGCTGACAAACACAAGCACAAACACAAACACAAATGCAGAGCCAAAGGCAAACGGCAAAGCCAGAGTCAAAGCAAAAGTTCTAAGCTAAATCCGAATGCCAGTAAATGCTGCGTTACGTATACGCAACGTAGACGCCTGCGCGGATAAGCGGCGCAGTAGGCAAAGCGTAACACACATACACACACACACATACAAGTACTGGCATGGCGCAGTCGGCATCAAATTTATCCGCCGCGCCGGACGTGCGCGGCTAATAACAAACTTCCGGAGAGGAAACATTCTTCTTCTTTTCTGTTTTTCTTTCTATATTATGTTTTCTTTTTTTCTATGTGTGTGTGTGTGTGTGTGTGCTTTTTGTCACTGGACATTTGTCAAGCGAAACAAATTGAGTTCGCAGCTCGCAGCAGTCGGCGCTCGAAATCAAAAATCGAAATCCCCCGGAAAGCGCTGTCATCATCAGCACCGATGCTTTGATAGCCTGATAGGGTTAAAAACCACACACACACACGCACATATACAAATAAAAAATAAACAGAAAATAACGAAAACAGAGCCGAGCGAAACCCACAAATGCCCATTCAGATTTGATGACAATTTCGTGTCGCCACGCAAATGGGCGGCAAATATTGCTGCCTCAGTTATGGCGGAGCTTTTATAGTTGGCCGGGAATCAAATAAGCAGCGCGGGCTAGTTTTATGTGCGGCTTTAGGCTTGCCTAAATTATGCATTCAATTTGTTGTTGCTGCTGTTGTCGTGGCTGTTGCCGCGGCTGTTGCTGTTGTGCGGCTCTGGCTATAAGCTGCTTAGGGTTCCAATGTGAGCCTAGTTTGCTAAATTAGCCTTTAAGTGCTTTCATTGACAATTAATGCCACAAGCATTCACCTTGGCAGCTAATTGCGGCTGGCGTAAAAAGCCAGCCAGCCGCAATAAACACTAATAGCTAGGCCAAACCCTTGCCACCCCACCCACCCTCTTCCGCCTACGCTTTTGGCTCTTCCTGTCAGAGCCGTTTCCTCCACCAGCGCTGAGATATCACTTGCATTTGAAATGTAAGTGACAATGGCTGCGTACAATGAACCTTGGCACAATTTACTGTCTTTGAGGTGTGTGCGTCGGAGTGCATGTGTGTGTGTGTGTATGTGTGTGTGCCAGGCTTGAGGCGGTCGGCACTAATTAATGGCTTGCATGCCCTTTTAGGCTGATGGCATTCTCAAGCTCGCCCTCACGAAACCAAATGCCAAAGCTCCATCAACCACACAGCATGCTCAATCGAGTTGCAACCAAAAGCCGAAAGAGAAATAAATAAAATAAATAAATAAATGATCGGAATAGCAAAAAGTTTTACTCAAGTCTGGCCACTCTAAACTTTCAGACCATTCCGCAAAACCAAAAAACGTTTCATTTTTCTCTACTACAAAAGCTCTTTCGCTGCAAGAGAGAGGCAGAGCGAGAGAGAGAGAGAGAGCGCGCAGCAGTGAGATGGCGAGAGCAAGCCGAAGCATACGAACACGCACTGAGCAAAAGCGCAAATGTCGGCAAAAAGCAGAGACCGCATACACCCACACAGTCAAGCTCTCTCTCACACACACACACACACACGCATAGAGAAATAGTCGAATTCACAGCAAATGCAAAATACGTTAAAGTTAAAAAATGTTGAAGCACACTTTCGTGCGCTGCGAGCGTCACGAGGGCCCAAAAACGTTGCGAAAATCCTCAGTAAAGCAAACAGCTTTTAACCACGCTCATGGTCTGTGAGGGGGGGTATGCTAAGGTAGCTGTCACGGCAAGGCCCACACCTCTGCCACCCCATTAATTCACATATACATATATATGTACGTACGTACTGCTAGAAGCGGGCCACAGAATGAAAGCCACGACCTATCCACACAACAATCGTGTGTGGGCGTTTTTGGGGCTGCACAAAACACTTGGAGCTGTGTGTGGGTGGCCAGCCTGTTTACCTGTGAGTGGTGTAAGCCGCTTTTAGTACAGTCAAGACACATACGCGCGCACAGGCACGGGCACAGCAACACCTACATACATACATATGTGCATGCACATGCCGAAAGATGGATGCTGCAGTAGGTTGTGAGGTTAATTTTGTTTTGGCATTGCATTTGCTTTGACGCTGTGTGCGTGTGTGTGTGCTATGTATTTGTAACTGTGTCTGTTTACCTTTGCACTCGACTGCTCCCAATACAAGCACATGCATACGTATGTGGAACGTGCAGCATCAGTTGATGATTTTATTTTTTAACCAAACAAAATATGTCATACGCATTGTCAACAGTCGGTCGGACCCCAAGCCTCCAATGGACATACCATTGTTGCAACATTCTTATCATTCATTTGAGAAACGCTCCGGAATTTCAAGAAGAAACAACCCAACCGCCACCCAGCTGCGATGTCCTTCGGCATGTTATGCAAATAAGTATAAGTTTGCCAATCAATAAGCGAACTGTCGCAAGCAGCTTCCACTGGCTGCTATAGGGGCACTCAACTGACGGCATCTGACTGCTGCCCGGAAATTATAAACACGTTCTTCGCAAAAAAAGGAAAAAATAAGCCAAAAGCCAAGAAAAATGCGACATGTTGTGTGCAATGACAGGCAAATATTTTACGTGCACAACAAACAGTATGCGAGGCGAGCAGAAATGCGTACGACTATCGAATACCTGCACCTACCACAATATTGAAGCCATGTCACAAATACCAGCTGAAAATTTGCATCAACTATTTGCGGTGCTCAAATATTCATTTGATTGAAGTTTTGCGAAAGCTGCAGCAATTTTATATAAATTCCTATACATTTGAAACTATTATCAACATTATCAATAAATATCTTACAAATTATGTTTAATTAAAACAAAA
This sequence comes from Drosophila navojoa, assembly GCF_001654015.2. Next base: position 298,428 of record NW_022045919.1, read on the forward strand.
TCCAAAATTGTATCAAATGCGCATGAAATTGAGTGGTGAATGTGGAGTATTTAGGCTCTAGACACTAACTGAAACTGGTGAAACCTACAATAATCTGCATTCTTCTAGCTTAAACGAGATCTGGCAATGACGCACTCATGGACGGACAGACAGACGTTCAAGTTCACAGGCGACTCAGCTCATTGGCTTGTTCAATATTATATATATACTTCAATATTATATACAATATACTTTATGGTATCTGCCGGGCCTTCTTCTGCCAACTATATAAATTTTTCCAAACTAATATCATATCCTTACTTCTCGATATATAAATATAATCTTTAATAAACTTGTTTTGATAAAGCTTGCAACACGTGCGAAGTTGAATCAAAAACTATCAAAAAAATATTAATAAAATAACTATAAAATAAATAATAATAAATAATTTGTTTCAGTGAATGCCCTAGCTCTAAGATCTTAAGAATCCAATCAGTTTTGAAACAAAGAAAGGTACTGTATATATAACTTAGATAATTATATATAACGTAGCTAGTACTACAACCCATTAATACAACACTGTGGATAAATAAATTAATAGTTGAAAAGAAAACAATTATTAACTTGGCACAATATTATATAACAATTCAATTTCAACTCAATTCAAATAAATATCGAGAACAAAAATTTTAATTAACTGAAAATATTTTAATTAAAGTACAAAATTATTTAAAGTTAATATTTGTAGGCCTAAAGCCAATAAACTCGATATAGCCCAGCACAACATTGGTTCAGGTATAAAATAGATGACAGATAAAATCGCATGGGCCAACAACAGGCGAAAGGAAAAACAACTTTTTGTTTGCTCTGCATAGAAAATATGAATTTCATGGATAGATACAATATTTGCCTGTCAAGAGAGCATGATTATTCTACAGCTAAATGTGGATAGAGTTTGAAGGAGCTGTTGAAGTGTCTATATATATACCAAATGATTCGAAAGCAATATGAAAATAAGTGTAAATACAGATGAAGCAGATGATTAAAGAGTAACCCATCAGCTTCTCTAATACGAATTAATTAATCTCAACTTGGTGGGGATGAACGCAATCTGTTGAGCAGATTTTAGTGATTGCTTAATTGAATATGGGTTTGATTGATGGATTGTGTGGTAGGTAAACAGATTGCTAGCACAATCCGCATCTTGATTTGCGCTATCAAGCGTGCCATTGTCCGGGCTGGAGCAGCTTGCCAACTCGCTATGCGGTGCTTCTTCTATGCTTGCATTTTTCCCCTTTCTCACGGTCATAATCAGTGACTTTCCCTTGCTGTGCTATCATCGAGTTTTCCGCTTCAATGCACACATATTACGTTTCTCTAACGTGCCAGCAGCAGCACCTGCAAACGGTGAGCAAAACTTTTGCGCTGCGTTCGCACCAATTAAAAATCTTGCTGCACTGTTGCCGTGTTGCCAATTAATAGTTTTTCGAATTATTTGCCAACACGAAGAACAACACTAAATGAAGCCAATGAAAGGATAGAAACAAGCGCAAGACCAAGCGGACAGCAATGCGGTCAACAATTTGGTGTTCCTTTTGCCCATGCATTAGGTTGCACAGTGTAACCGAATACAGAAAATATAATGAAAGGGGACAGCCATCTGGTGGACACTGGCAAAGAATGTCTAGCTCGAACCGACTGCTTAACACCCGTGGATCAACCACAAGAAAAAAATGCAATTTAATAATGGATAGATTAAATGAAAAATATCATAAGGATAAGAAATTTATAGAGAACAATTGAAAACAGCCAGAATTTGACTAGCTTAACTGTGTAAAATTAGGTTGTGCTTCAATCAATTTTTTAAGCAGGCTATATATAGATTAAGAACTTTATGCTGTCCACAATATTTTTATCTTGTATCTTAAATGGATATTCGACGAAAATCAATATAATTTCTTATACCATTCTTCAGCTAAGCTATAAATAAATTTCTATATTACTCTTTCTCAATTTTTTTAAATGAAACTATCTAAATAGGAATTATTACGTACTATTACTAAATTAATACGTACTAAAATTAGATAACCACTCAACTGATTTATTCCTGAGTAATGTATATAAATTTAGTAATTCCTCTCATAACCCGTATTTCTATGTATTATATATATTTTTTTTTAATTTCTTGTTACATTTCATTAAGCTTTTCTCGTTTTTTAAAAACTATTTTAAAGCTGCTGCTTTTTCTAAATTTTACTTCCAATGCGTTTGCTTGTACTCCCCCTTGCGTAGAGTCAAATCGGAAGTAGCTTAAAAAGTAAAACAGAAATTGGAGCAGCTCCAACAACTAAAATGTTTCCCAGTGTTTGTCTTGGGCGCAGAATGTGTGCGATTGTGTGTGTGTGTGTGTGTGTGTGTGTATGTGTGTATGTGTGTTTGCAGCAGCCCCAACTGAAGCAATATTCTTATCTGCATTGAAGCAAACATTCTGCAAGTCTCTGCTCACGCTCTGCCGTCTCACTCCCTCACTCGCCCTCTGCCTCCCTCTCTCTCTGGCTCTCTCTCTCTCACTCGCACTCTGTTCGCCTGTCTTTCTCTCTGTGCTTGCGTGTGTCTATCCAGTGAGCTGCTCGAATGCACCCCAAATGCAGCAACCGCTGCTGGCAGAGCTCTAAGAATCAAAAGGAGCTGCTGTCGCTGGCATTGCCGCTACTCTCGCCTAAATGTCCGCCATTTATTTGTGAATGGCACTCGAGGAACACAGAAAACTTACAGTCAGATAGACAGAATGCCGCATTCTGCGCCAACTTGAAACGCGGCCCAAAACGACGCGACTTAAGCAGCCAGCCGAGCGGCAAGTTGATAATTGTCTAGCGCGTGAGCGAGCCAGCAATTCTTTCTTTCTTTCATCAGCTATCATAAAGCGTGCAGCGAAATTGTCAACTAATTGCACGAATCAGACAGTTCGTAGCTTCACTTTTTTGACAATTGATAGACGGCGAGTATACGAATGCAAAAGGACTTTTTATCCGTTTGTCAGTTGCTATCATTGTTTTTAATTAAATGCATGGCTGTGCTTGGCTGCGCTCGCATCACGTATACGCCGCATTGTTCGGCCTGGAATGCGAATATATATCAAAATAATTGACTGCGGCCCGAACGTTACGTAATGCAATTCAATAAATTCATCACCCGCACCGCACACAACAACAAAAAAATGCAACTTGAAATTTTTTGAAATCTCCATTGGATGCTGGCAGCAGGAGCAGCAGCAGCAGGAGCAGCAGCAACGGTTTGCCAAATGGTGTCAGTTGCAGCCACATGCAGCCCAATCCCAGCTCTCGGCTATTGTAATACAATATGCTGCCACGTTGCGCAGCCTTCATTTGCCTGTTGGCTGCCATTCAACACCCGTCATCATGGCATGCAGCAAATCCAGCCACGTATGCCAATAGAAATGCCTGCGCATTTCACTTGAGTAACTTTAACTGTTTACAAGTGGCATGCCACAGGCAGCACACACACACACACACACATACACACACAGGCAGTAGGCGCTGCTTGATGCTATCAAACTTCGACATATTTCCTACTGCTGCTGCTGCTACTCCTGCTGCTGCTACTCCTGCTGTTACATTTCAATTAAAAATTGTTTAACAAATCAATTTGCACAGGCCTGACGTTCAGCTTATCAACGAAAAGGAAAAATAATCAAAATAAATTGTGGCAGCAACGGCAGCAGCAGCAGGAGCAGCAGCAGCAAAGAACAGCCAGCTCGTTGCCACTGCAAAAAGGAGCAGCCAAGAAAATGCAATTTAAAACAAATGCAGGCACAGCTAAATATGCCGCAAGCGTAAATTCAATTATTTATCCGCTAGACTCCCGCAGGACGATCATCCCAACTATCGAGCGAAGCCAGCACGCGGCAAAGGCCAACTCCCAGGCTCACCAGGCTCGCCGGGCTCGTCGGGTTCGCCAGCTTTGCTGCGCGCCAGCTCAGCGACTAAATTAATTTATTTGTTAAAGTTTTTGACGGCTGCAGCAAGTCAAAGTTTATTCGTGGCATAAATGAAAATTTGAACAACAACTAGTTTAATGCTAAACAATGAACATCGTATACCCTGCAAACAGACTGCAAGAGTTAAACTATTGATTTTGCATTCTCTCTTAATCTAATGATATATAGGATATTTTTAATTCGACTATGAATTCACATTCAGTTTTACTTTTTGGATATGATTTGATATTCGATGTGCCATATTTAATGTATCAATTACTAATATATATATATATATATATATATATATATGATTTAATTATGTGTAATTTTCATTTTTTAATTATTTGCCGATGCATTTAAGATGTTTATGAAGAGTCTTGTAGATCGAGTCATATAAAAGAAAAAGGCTAACAATTTCTTAGGCTAACATTCACAGCAATTAGTGCGGAGTCTACAAATATCATTGTTTATTCATTAGAAAGCTTCTATTAATCTATTAGTATGTGATTAATACGATTACATCTACATTATGGCTAGATGAGTCTAGCAAAATCAACTGTCTTTAAGTGGTTTACTAAGTCCAAACGAGGCGAAATGCCCCTAAACGCTTCTAAAAGGCAGTCACCGTTGAAGACCTAAGAATGAGACCAGAGGAATCAATTTTGTATGACCACATAATAAAATTGATCGAGAGAGCTGAGGCTCTAAAGATATCAGAAGTACTTCAGATAATTATTTGGGCATGCCAAAGATGCTGTATCAATAGATCGAATACAACTTGTCACAAATTCATGGAAAAGATGTAAAAACTATGCTTTCTCAAAAAAGTTAATGATATTCGTAGAAATCGAGATCTATTTTCAAACTGAATACAAACTCTTGCCATATAAGTAACATAAAAAATACTGAAACAGCTAAATTTGATATATATATCCAACTTTATATGTAAAATATTGAAATAAACTCTCAGCTCTTTCACAACTTCATAGCCAAGTGAATGCACTCTCTTCAAATAATCGATTGTATGCAGTGCTCGTGGGCGACACGCCCTCCGCCCACTGCTGCGGTCGAAATGCGTTGGTAGCTGCATCTTGAGGAAATTGCAGGACCCAAGACGCAACGCCTTTGACTTTGTGACTGAAAAGTTTTGTTGGTTTTTCACTAGCTGGCAGACTGGGAGGTGGCTGGCTTAAGTAGAAACGATTTCTGCCGCTTGAAGGCGGGCGAGCCTTTGCCACCCAGTGTTTGTCATAGCTTTGTTAATGCCTTCAAGTGGAGCTCCTCGGCTGCTCATAGTTGACAAATTCACTTGAGCAAGTGACAACAAATCCTCAGCTCGTCTACCTGCCTCTCCTGCCAGGATGCATCGAGTACAGCTTGTGACGACGAGAGCTGGCGCCTGGCAGCATTAGCAAAAAGCACTTTTAAGTGCTTTAATTAGAAGTCGGTTGGCTAGAGTTTGCCATCCTTGCAGGAGGCGGGATGGCCCCGATGCATTCCTGCATTACGGTTGCCAGGTGATGCTCTTGGCTCTTGGCGTAATTTGATCAGATTTAGTTTCAGTGAACAGGTTTATCAATTATTTTCACGATTACCCTTTAATTAAGCATATCGATTGAAGTTCAGTTACATGGCTGGCCCAAATTAAGTTGTGCAAGCCAAAAATATCATTTAAAAGCGACGCAACTTCAATTAAGTTTCAGCACGGCTCATGGCGCACCGCACATTATATTGACACACGATACGTTGTACACGTGTATATAATTATATGTACATAATTAAATTGAGTTACGTACGAGCACAAAACCCTATCCCCAGTCGCGACCCCAAAATATGTTAATCAGATTTTGCAGTCATGCGGTATACGAAGTCAAGTGAAGCATTCAATATGGATCTGACAATGGAATGCGTTTATTTTAGTTGATTGCCTACCAGAATAACATATTGTGTTAATAAGTGTGTTAAATAAGTAGGCACAAATTAGTTAAATTAATCAAACTCTGAGCATATTATATTAACATGTTAGTTATATACTAAACTATGTGTCTCTATTTCTAGATATTACATACCTATTTGAAAATATATACGTATATGATTCTGACTGACATATCCTTGGTCGGGGACAGAATAAGCTAGCAATCACCCAAGATGCAATACTCCAGGGGATGTAGCGCTCATCGTTTCGCTTCATTTAATTTTCATCTCTATATCTAAATATCCAATAGCCCCCTTAACTCAGCTATCAGCCACGCCTCGTTTAGCTTAACGTTTTTCATATAATACTCTCATAATATTCGCTATAAAGCAACAGCTAGCAAATAAGTGGAAATTATAAATAGCATATAATTTATTTTAAAATATTCACAGAATGTTTTTAAGTTTAAAAAAAATCTTGAATCTTTTCTATTGTATTGTTTCGACAGGTTTAGTAATTTTAAGAGACAGTTTAAAGACATTATACAGTCGAGTCTTGATAAATTGTGCCTTGCTAAAGCGAAAATGGCGATAAATCGAAATAAAAGTTTGTTCCCGATAATTCTCGATCATTTGAATTTCTGGATAAATCGAAGAAACAACTGAGATTCTCTTGCCATTTGAAATGATTGGGATTCGACCGTAATATTTCTTCTTTAGTTTTGCACCAATGAACGTTTTTTTATGGAATCTGTATGCAAATCAGAAACAGCTTTTATGCTACCCAGGATAACTATTCCCAAACACAAACAGCGATTACTAGCTTTACGACGTTAAATTGTAGTAATAAAATATATATAACACCTACGCGAATAATCGTTGTGTCTTTGACGGTCTGTAATTATTTATTTACTCAAATAAAGTTTAAGTTCGCAATAATCGCAGATTTATTGTTAATAATTACAGCTACTTTCGATTGTACCACTTCACCCAAATAAAATATATGATTCTTGGTAAATTTTGTGATGTTGATGTTTTAACTCACCTTTCTACGTCCACAACAAAGCATTCTTCGCACACGCGAATTTCCAGTAGCTGCTTTCAATCGAGTAAACTTCTTCTTCCACTGCATTTATGAGTGGGGATCCTTATGGGGAAAGTCTGTCTTCTGCTGCTACAGTTGGGGCATTTGTGGCCCTGGCTGAAGTCTCGAGAAAAGTGCCCAGAGGCGTGATCGCGTTATCGGCTTAATTTTACGAAAATTCATTAGCTTAGTCTATGTATAAAATGCAAGTTCGATTCATTCGTTGCTCGTATAGTAGTGCTGCAAAGAAAGAGACCGAGAGAAAGAGCGTTGGCATAATTAGTGAAATGGTAAATGTGTTCGTAGTTGCAAATTATCCAAATGTGATGCTCTCAGGTTAAGACAACACTACATCCGTATACCCTTGGACTCCGGCCTGCATTCCTCAAACTCTCACAGACTGTGAAAACAAATGAGCGTTGCGTCTGACAATGCCAAACTCATCAGAAAGTATTTACTGTCACCTAATTGTCAGCAGGCAAACGCAATTTGCATGCCTTTGCGGAACTCAACTCAACTCTGTACCAGCGTGTCCTAAACTTAATGAAGCCCTGCCATACTGCTGGCAGGCAGGCAGCAGTTGACAGGCAACAGCACTTTGAAACACTTTACTTTTGAGTTGTGGCTGCTCCGACATGTGTCATATGCATTTGCCTGACAACCATTGAAGCCATCTTGCCATCTGCCAGACGCCCAATACAGGCAGCAGGACAGACAGTCCCACAGTCCTTCAGTCCATAGTCCACCGTCCACTCACATATCGAGTAGCTGTCTGATTTCACAGCTCCGATAATGCGTTGTTTGCACAGCCCTCAGAGTATTGTAATCAAATTGTGCCACGGACGGGGCTATGGCTGTGCTGCCTGCAACTGTTGCACTCTTGAGCTGCGATAAGAAATCTATTTTTAATTCCAATAACAGCGCCAAAACAGTTGATTGCAGTGCACTAACGGACCTAATCAGACGCGCATATCTTGCAGCGCGTTTCGGCAGGACTTATGTAAATCTAATTAGGCTAAGTTCTTCAAAATAAACCCAATCCATTAGCAGCAGCAGTTGGGAGTCAGCTGGACGAGAGTTAATCTTGCACACACACAATGCACTCATACATAAATAAACGGAAGCACACAAGCTCACTCTAGCGGGTTGTATGCTTTCACACCTGAATTCAACGACTATGGAAATGATTGATTCAGTTTCGGGTCTTTTTTGTTTGCTCTGTTTAAAGTCAACTATTTATTAAAGTTGGGAGTAAGGGGGAATACTTCATGCTCTAAGATGTATGTAGTCATAAAAAACGATGGCTTCATACAGATATGCATATACATATTCATATAGTGATATGCGATTGCAGTATTGATTTTGTTTCAAATGATATTTCTTTTCTAGTCCATAAAAATCGCTAGAATTGGCAAAAGAAATAAACATTCTGTATATTATTTACATACATATGTATATACCAAATATTTTTGTTGCCAGCTTACCCTATTTCAGCCTATTTGAAAGTTATCTATCCTATTGATAATAAATATATAAGAATAGAAATAAATAAGTAATGGATAGAATAGCCAGAAGAGTATATAGAAGTGCAAGCCCTTCTTAAGAGAACTACCGAGGAGAAGAAGCTGCTGCCTATGCCATCTAATTATTATAAATATTAATGTACATAAGCTACTTAGCATATCAGCATTTAGCCTTATCAACCATATACATATACAACCATATTATTGAGCAGCGTAATGAGGTAATTCTATTCAACTATGCTTGTTAGACTATTTGTAGGTAGCCCTGTATATCTCACAGGGCTCCTCTCCATGTGCCATGGCGAAAATGAGCTACAGCAGATCATTTAAGTTGTCTATATATGCATTAGTATTCATTTCGTATTTATAATTGAGTAAAACGAGGCTAGAGTGCGTACAGCAGCAGAGAGTCTTCTCATTGGTCACCTAAAGTTCAACAGCATCGTCTTCTACCTGCTACAGAGCTCAGCATTTGAGAGCGATTGGAGAGTGAGTAAAAGTGGCCCCATATAAAGGGCGGCAACTTTAGCATTTCTTCAGTCAGTCGCTTGGGCCTGGTGGAGGTCAGGCGTGCAGTGCAGTGAAGTGAAGTTAAGAGAAGTGTGTGCAAATATTTAATGATCATTCAGCTAAACATTAAAGAGGAATTATTTAGAGGATATACTGAGTAGAAATACTAAATGGAAATACTTAGAGATAAAACTTTGAAAAATGTTTAGAGGGAATGCTTAGAAGAACTTAGCGAAAATACATAAATGACAACCTTAGAGGCAATAGTAAGAAGAATTATTAAGAGGAAATTTTTCGCCACTTGTAAAAATATTCAGACATTAAAATGAAACTTACGATCATTATGATTGAGTATAGATATATAAAACAAAGATTTCATGCCAGCACACGCCGTAAAGGACCATACCAAAAAACAAATATTGTTGATGAGAATTTTAAATAAAAGAAAATGCTTTTCGGAGCGACAAGCTTAAATCGCTGAGTCCCAATCAGTCGTTTCTTCAAACTTCTCTGAGTACACATATATTTCCCACCCACTGGCAATAAATTCAGAATTACTTGGGCAACGATCACTGTAAAGTGTTGTAAATAAATTTGAATGAATCAGAATAGACCGTAGTCATTAGTTTAGTTCAGCATTGAACTTATTCAAGGAATGAAAAGTTAGTCAGGCATGCCTATTAGATAAATCAAAAGAGTTTTAGCCCTTTTCAATGGGCGCTAGCTGCAATAAGCTAATAAAAATCTAAATTAAATTAATTAAAATACATTTTAGGCACAAGCATTTCAAGCCCAAGTCTTATTTACAACTATAATAGCTAAACACAAATAAAAGAAAGAATATCTGACTCCCATTGACTAATGCTCATTGAAGCGTATTCTTGATTATTGTGGGCTTCTCATCAAATCAACTCACAACTAACTTTTACGGTTGCCTGCTTTTGTTGTAAAATGGAGATTCGATTATTTTAATTACAATTTAAATCGATATGCCAGCTAAGTGAAATGTATATATTTATTATCCTACTTTCTGTCAGTGTCTGTCTGAGTCCGTGTGCTTGTCTGTGCTCGTTCTTGGCACTTGAAATGATGTTCCATCTGCATAACAAAAGATTCATATTCATGTTGCTCCAACGACTATTATCCAAGCAGGAGCTCCGCTGGCTCCGCTCCCCAACTGTTGCCATCGCCCGGCAGCTGGAATGAATGTTGATATAATTTTTAATTAAAAAGCTTTTCCAGTTGCCTGGTCGAGGCAACAACTCTCAGATCCAGAAGAAACACAAGGGCAAGGCAAGGTCCTAGCTGAGAGCTTGTGCAACCGTTTATACACTATCTGTACGAACATTTAGCGCCGTACACTGTATGCGGCGATTATTTCACTCAAATCCCTGCGGAGAATACGAATATACACTATTAGCTGCAGCAACTAGCCGATTAGAGTGCAACTTCGGATTATCATTCTGCATATGATTTTGTCAAAAGCCTTGCAGCCGCAACGGTAAATCAGCGTCAAAGAATTTTTAATTAAGTAGCAGTTGTAGCAACAGCCACGGAGAGAGAAGCAGCTCAGTTGCCATGGCTAGAGTTAGCCATTGCCATGATGATGTCGTCGTCGTTAGACGTGGCGGACACGTTGCACGAACTGGGCCAATGGAGCTCTGTGGCTGGCACTTAGCCTACGACTCCAACTGAGATTTTGTTGCCATAAAACAGTTTGTGCCGAGAGTACGTCCTTACTCCTCCATTTTCCCATTCCTGCATTTACAGTTTGCAATGAAAAATGTTGCAATAGTGCAGAGGACATTTAAATATGCTGCTCGCATGCCGTACCTAAGGCCATATCTGTCTGTATATATATGTGTGTGTGTGTGTATGAGTCCAGCTGCGCCATGACAACTAACTGCTGAGCAGCTTCCGTTGCAGCAATGCCAACAGCCAGGCACCATTCAATGACTTCAGCTGCGCCCGTTGGTATGCAACATTTTTGTTCATAATTTCTAGACAAGCTCTGACTGCCTGCCTGCCTGCCTGCGTGTGTGTGTGTGTGCGTTCGTCTCTGTCTGTGTGAGAATAATAGCAGCGGCAGTGACATGCAAATGGAGCTACACGATACTTTGTGTCAAAGCAGCAACAACATGGGGACAAAATGCAGCAATCAGCCAAGAAAAATGTCTTCGGGTGTTGATGGGACCTACAACATTTACAACAACAACAACAACAGTCACAACAGCAACATTTATTACGGCAACTCTTTTAGTAGACAGACAGACATTCACATTTTCGTACACGCATGCCAAATGACATCATAAATTTCGCTTCAACTGTGTTTTCGCTTTCGCACAGCCCAAGTTACTTTCAAATGCGACTGTGTGGGTGTGGGAGTGGGTGGGCGTGGGCGGTTGATAAAGCGCCGTCCACGTGAACCGTAACAAAAATAGCAAAGCATTTATCAAATAATAAAATACAGCAACGAATCAATAGCAATATTTGCTCTGACCAAATATTGAAAGCTCTTAGACATTGAGCTGCCCAGATAGAAATTGAATTGTGATAATCTAATGGATTCTTTTGCTATTGGTAAATAAAATCATTTCCATAGTTTACACATATATATAAAAGAAATAAAAATAAATAAACAATTTCATCACATAGTAATTTTTATTACTCAAAAAATTATTGTCTTGAAATTACTGTCTTGAATTAATAAACTCATTAACAGATAAATGTTAAATAACATAGAGCTAGAGAGTAAAAAACATCAATTGCTTCTGAGTAAATCGAGACATTCAATTTAATATAATAAGTCCTATAGGAGAACAATAAATTAAATATTTTATTGTAAAAACTCGCTAGTTGCATAAAATAATAAACAAATATATGATACAAGCAATACCTGAACATCATTATATAGCTTATGTAGCTTCAGCTTTCGTTGTTTTTTCTAACAGATCCCTAACATCTATCAAAGAGAAGTCGTCTATACATAGTCTGCCTGTCAGCTGCAGGTAGGTAAGTTCCTTCGTAACGGGTGCTCTATAGCACATACTTCAATACATTGATGACTTGGCCCAACCTTTGCACAATATTGGCTTTGCTTTTACCGCATTGCATTTACTGCTGGCCATGGAAGACGGTAGCAGCCTAAAAGCGACGTGACACACAGCCCCGTCCGGTGGCCAAGGGATGACACTGGCACACCCATCGACACATCGTCCGTTGGCCATCGCACAGCACATGCACCATGGCTACAGGCCGCGAGTCTAGACCGGCAACGCACCTATGGGAATTATCACCTTGCAGTTGGTCTAGGAAAAAAACTGGCAACCACAGCAACCAGCCTAATTGGCAGCCGGCAGTTGCTAATGGAGCATGGGCAATGGTCAAACTAATTTCAACCAATTTGTTCACTAATACAACGTCTGTGGGCACAAATGCATCCCTGGAGGCTGGCGCAGGTCTGGCCAAACGGCATTGTAAAGGTAAAATAATGGAAGGTTAGTGGTTAGCAAAGCAACAAGAATTAAGGAAATTAAAAGAGATTGAATGCCTTTGAGAAAAATAATAGGGATAGATGTGGAAAAATACAGATCATATAGTGTATTTAAGCCTTTCTTTAACAACTGTGAAATATACATTAGTTTTCTTTGCATACTTAAAAGGGCAAACCGGAAAGTCTCTAATGCTATATAGATCTGAAAATCTTAGGTCTTTTAGAAAAATGTAATTTTTTTAAATAATTGAAGCTGTTTTAACATAACTCTGCCATATACATATATGCCATACCCAATGTACCTGTAATCACTGCAAATTCTCTTAAAAGAAAAGTTTCTAATGATACTTAAAGTTAAATACTTCGAGCTGACAATCTTATGTTTTCTATAACAATGGTTTTCTGAACAATGGAAATTCAGAAAATCGGCTAATTCGAGCAACTTTCATTCTCTTCCCTCAAGCATCAGAAAAGACGAAAACTTTTCAATAGCCGATCAGTATGAAAATGCTTTTTATTTGAGTTGAAAATGTTGCAAATGTTCTATAACATTTGGAATCATAACTTTGCATTTCATGCTGTGGGCGTTAAAGTATTTCTGTTTTATTTTCGTTTTTTTTTAGAATTTTGGCAGTTTTTTGTTCAAATGATTTTTCCGCTTTTCTTGTAAAATTGGAGCAAAGCTCTCAACTTTTTCAATGTGGCTGCTAGGAAACTAGATGTGGGTGGCATTGGCTGGACTCACAAATGAGGCCGAGCGCAAAGCACTAGAGCATTAAACATGTTTTGTTGATTGTTAATATCGTGAACAACATTTCTATTTGCTCATTGTGAGATCCCTTATATATTCACTTCAATTGAGGCACTATAGAAATAGTGCTTAGAAGTAAAATAAAAGTATTTTCAATTAAATATTCAATATATAATTGAATCAGTATTTTTAGATGGCAAAAACGTAGAGCATCTAATGTTGACCGAGTCAGAAATCTATTTCCAATCAATTCCTAATATGATACCTTTATTTCAATCAAAATTTTGAATTGTTTCGTTTTATGATACATTTCTCTCTTATCTCACCTAAACTGCGTTGCCTGGCCTGATAGATGCTGTTTGGATGTTGGGATGCCTGGATGCCTGGATGCCTGGTTGCGTGAATGCCTGTTCGTCGTTTCGTTAGCCGCACGAAATTCACCGTTTAGTTATGAAAACTCAAAATCGCAAGCAGCAGCAGCAACAACAACAACAACAAGGACAGCTTCTGTGGGGTAGTTGCCGGCGGGGGAAACAGCGTTTGATGCAGGTGCAGTTGGCGACGCTTTTGCGGCTATATTGCAGATGCGAATGCAAATGCAATTGCAATTGCTGTTGCTGTTGCAGTTGATGATGCCGTGGCAGCAATTCAGTTGCTGATGCTTGCGTTGGCGTTAATGACAAATTGCTGGCTCGGTGGTGGTCAATGGCACTGTGGAGGCACTCGGATGCATCCTTCGATCCTCTGCACTTTTAACATTGTTCGTTTGCTCGTTTCCGTTTCACATTTTGCTCGCTGCTGCTGCTACTGCGGCTGCGATGCTGCTGCATTTTTTGCGTAACTTGTGAGCTTTTTTCGCTTTTCTCGCTTTTGCACATTTCACAGTCAATTTCAACATTATTTGGCAGCCAGGGCCTCAAAAATAACGCGTTTCTGGCCAAAATTCCCTTTTAGTTTACCGATTTTTTTCTTTTAACTGCGTCCAATTGATTTTTGCGCGTGTATATGTGAATGCATGTAGGAACGGTTACGCGTGTGTGCGATTGTATGTTTTATGTTTGTTTGTGTGTGTGTGTGTGTGTGTTTCTTTTTCTATGTGTGAGCGCGTGATAATGTGTAAGTGGGAGCAGGCAACGGAATGCGTCCGAATGGCAGTGCGGAGCTTTTGCTTATGAGCCGCGTTTTACTACGAGCGCAATGCTTTTGGCCTGAATATGCGAATTTCCTGCGGTGCTCGTACGTTAAAAGAGCGCAGCTCAGCACGCATCTATATGTATATACATAGATGTGTGTGTGTGTGTGGGTTTGAATTTCAGTATAATAAAATATCCTGTTTGGGCAATGAGCGAACCAGTGAGCGTTTCAGCGAGTCGTTCCTATTGCGCATGCTCTACAAATTTGGAGCAAGTTGCCGCTGCTGGCAATTTGTGGGCGAGAGCGAGCAAAGACGATAACACTAGCCACCCACCCCACGGTAATCCACCACCATCAGAGTCGTAACCGTTCAAAGTCCCTTACGCTTAGCTCGTGTGGGTTTTTTTTCGCTTTACTTGGGGGCGGCTGACGGCTTTTTGTTTAGGGCACTTGTGGTTGTTGTTTTTAATAAAGCTATTTGCATCACTGCACTCGCGTTAGTTTTTTCTGTATTTATATTTGTGTTTTGTTGTTTGTTTTTTATTTCATTAATATATTTTTTGTTCTTTTTGCTTAGGTTTCAATAATTTGAATGATTGATTGATTGATGAGCGGCAATGACTCACTAAACTGAACGAACGAACTAAGTCCCTGATTGTCGTTCGTTACAATTCTCTAGCACAGTTTGTTTTATGTTATGTGTTTGGTATCTAAAAGTTTAACATTTTCCTACAATGTTATTGGCAGTGTGCCTGTATTTTATAATCATAGATTTTTAGATCTCCGAAATTGGAAAAACCATTTGAAATACCTGTACACTAAAAATATTGTTTTATATTATATTATTATATTATAGATATATGCAAGCTCATTTTGAATTTGAATATAATAGCTGCCGAATGGCTAAAGAGAACTAATTCAAAGGAATGCTAACAGAACTTCAACAGAAAGCTGTTCATTAACATTATTCGATTGATTTCATAGCAGCAACGCTTTTTCATAAATACCTGTATTAGGGATGATGTTAACAAACATGTGTTTCTTATTGTTATCGACCAGATCAGCTGTTTAAAATTATTTACGGCAACCGGTTGGGTATTTTGTACATCTGGTAGCTCTGCTGGAATATTAAGAACTTATCATTCACAGAAAAATACTAGCTTTACAGAACGACACTGCTGTTGTTACAAATTTAGCTTATGCTATTATTGTGGCCACTGTTAACTAAAATTTCCAACTGGACGGAGTTCAATATTAATATAAATTACTGTTTATTGCAAAATCAATATAGAAATTACAAATTTAAGGTAAATAAAGGCACATTTAAATTAGTATTTCTTTTTTCATTACAAATCATTGATGTTTACATTTATTTTCTTTATAAAAACCTTACGAAAATATTTCCGGTTGCAGTTGGCCTGAATTAAATGCAGACCATGTTTTTGCATAACAGGAGTCTATGCAAGCTGGCATGTAAGTAGTTTAGTGACCTCGGTGTAATATGAAATAAACTCTTAAAATTACAGGCAATGCCGCCAATTTCGCCACGAGTAACGTTCGTTTCAGCAGTCAAAAGGCGAAGACTGCAATCCTCATGCTGAACATGGGCGGACCACAGCACACGGATCAGGTTCATGACTATCTGCTACGGATCATGACGGATCGCGATATGATACAACTGCCCGTGCAGAGCCGGCTGGGTCCATGGATTGCGCAGCGTCGCACACCAGAGGTGCAAAAGAAGTACAAAGAAATTGGAGGCGGCTCACCCATATTGAAGTGGACTGAGCTGCAGGGTCGACTAATGTGCGAACAGCTGGATAAATTATCTCCAACAACGGCGCCGCACAAGCATTACGTCGGTTTTCGCTACGTTACTCCCTTGACGGAGGACACGCTCGCACAAATTGAAAGGTCAGTCAAGGGTCAATTAGGGAGGAAAATGCCAAAGACTTACATTGTATTTATATATCTATTTTTGTTGTCATAGTGACCAGCCGGAGCGCGTGGTGCTCTTCTCACAGTATCCGCAATACAGTTGCGCCACATCCGGCTCGAGCTTCAACTCCATCTTCACCCACTATCGAAACAAGTAAATGGTCATGGATCATCTGAAAATTAGGCAGTTAACCCAGTTTCCCATTCGCAGCACATTGCCCGAAAACATCAAGTGGAGCATTATCGATCGCTGGGGCACACATCCGTTGCTCATCAAGACCTTTGCTCAGAGAATTCGCGAGGAGCTGGCCAAATTTGTGGAGACGAAACGCAATGATGTCGTAATACTCTTTACAGCACACTCGCTGCCGCTCAAGGCAGTGAGTAGAGGGGATCCGTATCCCTCTGAAATCGGTGCTAGCGTGCACATGGTAATGCAGGAATTGGGTCAAAGCAATCCCTACAGCTTGGCCTGGCAATCAAAGGTGGGACCGTTGCCCTGGCTAGCTCCAGCGACGGATGATGCCATAAAGGTAAATCGCAATTATACTTCCGTGACAGTTACTAATGCCCAACTTAATTGCAGGGTTATGTCAAACAGGGTCTAAAGAACTTCATACTTGTGCCTATTGCCTTTGTGAACGAACATATCGAAACGCTCCACGAGCTGGACATCGAGTACTGTGACGAGCTGGCCAAAGAGGTGGGCGTGGAGGAAATACGTCGTGCTGCTGCGCCCAACGATCATCCGCTTTTTATAAATGCACTGAGCAACATTGTGGCCGATCATCTAAAGTCCGAGCAGTCGGTCAATCCCAAGTTCTTAATGCGCTGCCCCATGTGCACCAATAACCGCTGCCGTGAAAGCAAAAAATGGTATCAGCAGCTGTGCGCCCACTGAGTAATGTAAATTAATTGATATGAGATTCACATAATGCACCGGACAGTAATGCATTTCAAGTGATTTAGCTTCAAGCTATTATTGCAATTTTAATCAAGTTATCAATCGTTTCGCTTAAAAGCATTTCATTAAATGGGTTCCGGGTATTTCGGCTGTAATTGATTGCGAGTCCATTTGGGCAATAAAAAGACACTGCGTAAACAAAAACAACTGTTTTATTTTGATTTCTTTCGCTCACACTCTCTGTAACACATGCGCTCTCTGTCTACGCCGCTCTCACATATGGTCTGTCAAGCACAATGCACAAGTAACTCACTCTACGCGTCTCTTTGTGACGTCACAATTCAGAGAGCAGATGTGTCTCTAAAAACATTTGTAGTTATATACCAGATTTGTTCGAATTATTTACTTATATCTATATGTATGTATGTGCAATATATTAAAAATAAATTGACGGATGTTTTTCTAGCACACATATACTTAACAGTTGTGACGTCACATCGGTTCTCATTCATTTGAGTGTCGCACCACAGCCATGCACAATGCGCTACATTCTTGCTGCTTCAACGACGGTTAGTTTTGATCAGCTGTTTTCTTTTTTTTTTTTGTCACTATAGTCAGATTTCAAATTCTTTATTTATGGTGGGCACAGTAAAATGTAAATTCTAATGGCCGGCGGAGCTCTATTAGACCACACGCACCCTGCTGAAGCAGCGATTATCCGTGTTATTGGTTAGTTTCATAATTTATTTGCCGCACGACGAGTTGCATAACGGTACAACTTCGAATGCACTGCAGCGTCTCCGATTCCAAACAGAACAATCACAGAAATTCCAAGGAGTCGGCAAAATAATAATAGCAACAACAATATATCCAATAGAAATTGGATGCGGGAGAGGAACGCCGCCGGCTGCCAATCAGTCACTTATACAGTTATACAGAAACGCGAATGTATTTGAGCGCGCGCCAATTAAACCACGCTCCGAATTGGCTGGCAATTAAAGCTTTCTAATTTTTCTCTGATACTGACGAATCTACTATGTATACTACTCTGTTACAGCTGTGCCAGTGCCCAATCTAATGGATCAGATGTAGCATACACCGTGGTGTAATCTAATCTCAACATCAGCATATTGATCGTAAATTAATTAGTAAAGCCAGCTATATTTCTTGCGTATTTTTAACCCAACGCCATGACTGGAACTAACAATGTCGCCCATTCCGGAGCAGTATACGCGGTGCTCTCGACGCCAAACCACGCCGGAGCGGATAGCCACGATTTTGGCAGGTAAGAGTATTGTGTTTCTGCTTTTTAATATATTTAGTGTAATGAAAACCAGTTTTAAGCGATACACATGCATATATAGATATGTACATATATATTTATACATGTACACATGCATGTGTGTGCAAGGCTGAGCTCTGTTTAAAAATGTATATGTATGTATACATTTGTATATAGGGAGATAAATTGCCTTTCTCACAGTCATCTCATCTAAGTTTTGTTTATACCCAGCGTGACGTTGCATCCATAAAACAAATCAGTTCTTATCAGCGAATTTGAAATACGTGAATTTCCCAAGTAGGAACTCATCCACTTCAGTTTAAAAGCTGGAGACGCTCACGTTCCTTATATCACTGATTAGAGCTGATACGATTCTGTCGGCTTTCGAATGAACTTGTTATAAAATCGATTTATCACTAATTAAATAGAGCAATGTATGGGCATTAGTCGATATTAAAAATAATATATATAGAAATATATTTTATTAATATTAAGATGCTATTTTAACAGGGATCAACAATCTAGGCCAGGTATATAATAATTAAAACGATCGATATACATACATACATGCATAAATATGTATGAACATTCATTCACATTTAGTCAATATCGATTATAATTTTAATTGTATATGCATATGTACATATGTATACCAATGTATGTATGCTTGTATGTTTGCAGAAATGCCATACCTATTACGAAATAAGTTTATAATATTTCACCAGAGGTCAACAATCTGTTTTAGTTTTACCTGCTTTATATTCAAGTACACCAATATAAAAACGTCGCGTCAGTCTTATAAAAAGTATATACATAGATATGTACATATATTCACAAGTGTATAAATTTCTACCACAAAGCCATAAGTTTTCACTATCTCCAAGCTTAGCAAGCATGGAAAAGTGTCAATGGTAGCTGCAACGAAGTTTAAATACGCTTAATCTGAAATATGTTATATATGTAAATAATATATGTAGCGGCACTAATTGATGTCTCCTATATGAGTTATTTGAATCCTTTGAGCAGCTATGTAATTTATAATAATAATTACGAATAAACCATAGTCGTTAAGGCGTTAAGACCCTTGGCCTATCTGTAGATACCCTTTGCATTCCATGCATTTTGTAATTTATCAAATCGCAGCCCAGAGACCCACTGGCCCCATAGAGATACTATGTTGTAACCGCGTCTTATCTGAATAATTTACACACCATTCACAGATGCGCCACAGACGAGCCCAGTGAGTTGAGTGCTTTCTTCGACTGGCGCTTCATTAGCAAGAAGATGGAGCATAAAAGCGGCGGCGTCTTCAAGAATCGCAATTTGATTGTCGATCTGCTGGCCATATGCTTCGGCATCGGCACCTGGCTGGGCGTCAATGGCACCTTTATACAGCTACCGCTGCTGGTCAACGAGGCACCCGAGGGCTGGAGTCTGCCGTCCTATCTGAGCGTCATGGTGCAGATAGGCAATCTGGGACCGCTGCTCTACACTGTGTACCAGAAGTTCTCGCCGTGGAAACTCAATGATGGCTGGACCATTCATGCCGTCCTCATGATCGGCACACTGTCCTGCCTCTTCACCGCCTTTTTCTACAACCGCACGGCGAATCTGGCGGGCAGTGATCACAGCGTCGCTCTCTTTATACTGACCATCTTTACGGCACTCAACGCGTGCACCAGCTCGGTGCTCTTCATGCCCTACATGGGACGCTTCAAGGAGCAGTACATAATCACCTATTTCATTGGCGAGGGCCTCAGCGGCCTGCTGCCCAGCGTTACGGCTCTGGTGCAGGGCATCGGCGACAGCGGCAGCTGCATGCTGGTCAACGAGACGGAGACGGGCGAGCCCATCTATCAGAAAGTCACCGAACCGCCCTTGTTTGACACCAAGATATTCTTCTTGATATTATTTGCCTTGATGGTGCTCAGCTATATTGGCTATACACTGCTCAATCATCTGCCCCTGGCGCGGCGCGAATATGCCCAGGTCACGGTTGGCAAGGGCAACAAATATGAGTACGGGCAGGACGACAATCAGCCACAGGTACAGAAGCTTAGCTCTTGCCAGTACGTTGGCTTGCTCTTGCTCATAGGCGCAATTTCTCTGTTCAGCAACGGGATATTCCCTAGCATCAAATCCTATTCGAGTGCGCCGTATGGAACGCGCGCATATCATCTCTCTGAAACGCTGAGCGCTATAGCCAACCCGGTTGCCTGTTTTCTGGCCATGTTCCTATATGTGACATCCCTGCGCATCATCTATGTGCTCTCCGCGCTGGCTGCGCTGCTCACCAGCTATGTATTTACCACGGCGGTGCTGAGTCCATACCCACCGCTCTACGACGAGACCATTGGCACAGTATTGGTGGTATGCCTGCAGCACGTAAATTTAATCAAATCTTTCGATTGATATCCGCTCTATCTTGTGCTTGCAGGTGACCGCCTGGACGCTGCTAATCGGAGTGGTCAGCTACACCAAACTGGGCATTACAACAGTGATGCGTGGCCAGGGCGGCCAGTCGTTGGTTTGGGTGGGCGCCATCACCCAGCTGGGCTCGGCCATTGGCGCCATCTCCATATTCTTCGCCATCAACTATACGCGGTTCTTTCAGGCCGCCGAATCGGATTGCTGATATCCTCATTTAGATGATTTTATTGTAAATAAGATTACCTATTTATAGATGTAGAAACACTTTTATTTTTACGGGAGCCTTGTCACTTTGATTGGCAGATTTGAAACATTTACCACGTAATACAGAACTAAGTTTTTGATATATGATGTACGCATATGCAATTACAAATTTAGACAATAACTTTAAATGCATCACTCGAGTTTGTCATCCAGTTCATCGGTTATTGGATCC
Organism: Drosophila navojoa; assembly: GCF_001654015.2. The sequence continues at coordinate 319,806 of NW_022045919.1, forward strand.
ATTTCACTGTCGACGTCACCTTCGTAACCGGAATTCCAGTTGGAATTCGATGTCACTTTGACTTCCTCCGCAGACTCAACTTCCACGCTGCTGTCGTTGCTGAAACAGTGGGTAAAATTCTGAAGCAGATCCTGGCCAATCACCGAGGCCTTGTTGAACGCCTGTATCTTCTCCCGAAGACTGCGGCAATTGCTACTCCCTCCCGCTTGACTGCTCTCCGACGACGCCTGGCTCCCGTCGGGGCAACTTTGGGCCATCTGGTCCAACATGGACTCAACCTTCTCGAACGACTCCTTGGCGCGCTTGTAGCACATCAGGCTGTCGCGCAGCAATTGGCTCTCGTGCAGACGACGAAAGTCTGCAAGCAGATCACGCAGCTCGATCGCCTCGATTGAGTTGTTGTCTGCTGTGTTCATGTTCTCGAACTCCATAATTAGGCGTTTGATTTTAGTAGGCGGCTGCTCGGGCTCTGACTGCGTCAATCCCAACGTTGTGGCCACATCACTCATCTCCTTGACTAAACTCACTGACGTCTGGATTAGGTCAGTGTGCTGCTGTACGGTATGCTTAAGGCGTTCCCGCAGATTTCGCAGGTAAGTGCATATATGCTGCGTATTCTCTATATCAATTTCGAGCGGCAAAGCTTTAGGGGTCGAGGGAGTTTGTAATATGTATATATGTATGTAGGTTTTTTTTATATATTTGTCTAACTTCATACCAATTAGTTCTTTGTTTTCGAGGTTTTCCATTTAATGTTTGTTTTTCTGTCTCTTAATACAGGGAATTTCATTCGAAAAACATAAACATATAATTACTTATAATTTATATTATATTCGAAAAGAAACTGTGGGACTTTCATCAAATATATAATTTTAAAATAGTTAAAAAATCATAGCAACCACGATTTATATTTTAAAATTTTAAAACAACTCTGGTCTGAGTGGCTGAATGAATATTGGTATTCTCAATTAATTTGATTGACATTACAGTAATATACATACATACATACACATGTACATATTTATGTATGTATTTAGTGTATTTTGTTTTAGTATTTATAAGCATACATAACTTGCATAGCTAATGCTTTCAACAAAATTTTTACTTTTAAGCCAGTAAAGCGTCTCTGTGCTCTGAGAAATTGAATTTTGCTCTCTGGTTAGTGATTCAACGCATATTAGACGGGAAATCAAACTTCACGATTGCAGGGAAATTTGCCCAATTTGAAATTTGATAACAGTCGCGCTTCGTGCGTGTGCCTGGCACGCGCTCATCTCTAATTTACATTGAGCTCGGCGAACAGCTGTTTCGAGGCCTCTCGTATGCTTTCTGTTTTCATTTTGATTAAAGCATATTCCGATGATTAAACCAGTCGAGAGTCTCAGTCGTCGTCGTCGTCGTCGTGAGAAAATCGTTGCGGGAGTTGAGCATTGAAAAAGTCAATCGAAACGTCATTTGATGTAAAGGGAAAAAGCGAAGAAAATTCCTGGAAGGCACAAATTAAAAGGAACAGAATAAACTCAACGATTTGAATAACATTTACAGTTGCTGTTCGCAAATAATTTCCCATTTGAGTTAGCATATTTTTGCTGAAAAACTTTCAACGCCAACGCAGAAAATCTAAAAGCGACGGCGACGTCAGCAGCGACGTCGGCGTCCACAAAATGTATACAACTCTGTTGCAACGAATTTAAGCGAATTTAAGGCCGAACGCAGTTGATACCAGAACGACAGGGTGTTGAGGTGCATTGGTAAAGTGCAGCGGGGATTGGAGGGAGTGGATCAGTGGAGCAGTACCTAAACGAGATTAACGAGAGTAAAGAAAAGTGATTAACAATTGCAGCATGAGCTACCTGCGACAGGGCCCGGCTGCCAGCCTGAATTTGGATCATGCGCTGCGGTACCGCGAGCTAGATCATCCGCGTAGCAATCTGGAGGCAGGCATCTTCAGGCAGCGACTGCATGCTGCCGAGAATCTATACCAACGCAACCTGATGGCGCACTTTGGCTGCGTCAATGCGCTCGAGTTTAGCCCGGGCGGTGAATACCTGGCCTCGGGTGAGTACCTACCTGTTGCATTGTCGCCTAGGCAGTGCTAAATTGAGTACTCACTTTCGTGCAGGCGGTGACGATAAGCGCGTGCTGCTTTGGAATGTTGACCAGGCGCTAGGCAATGTAACCGAGGACTCCCCAGCCGCCATGTACGGAGAGCACGCCAGCAACATATTTTGCCTGGGCTTCGACACGCTCACCAGATACGTGTTCTCGGGCGGCAACGATGACCTGGTCATACAACACGACCTGTGCACGTAAGTGGCTTTGATATCCCATCCAACTCACTCTTTAACCCACTCTTGTGGCCGTCGCTGTGCAGCGGCAAGAATCTTAATTACTTTTCGCATGACGGGCCCGTCTATGGCCTCAGCGTGGACCGCACCACCAACAATCTCTTCAGCGTGGCCACGGAGCACGGCGAGATCCTCGTCTACGACATGCGTGTGGGCAAAACAGAACCATTTATCGTTGCCAATTTCCGCACGCCGTTCAATGCGGTGGAGTTTCATCCGTTGAATGGCAACTATTTGGCCACCGCGAATGCCAGACGAGGCGCACAGCTCTGGGACATGCGCAACAATACACAGTGAGTTGACTTGGCTGTCTCTGGCTCTGGCCTTGACTCTAGATTTCGTTGTACATATATAATGCTATTCCTCTACTTCTGAAGGCCTTTTCGTCAGTATAACTACATCACAGAATCTCCAAGCTGCATGAGCGTGCGCTTCAATTGCAATGGAAGTCTGCTGCTCACTCTGCATCGTCGCTTGCCGCCCATATTATACAATCCAAGCTCATCCGACCCGTTGTGTTCGTTTTACCACGATGAGTACTTCAACTCCTGCACCATGAAGAGCTGCACCTTTGCGGGCCCCCACGACGAGCTGGTGGTCTCCGGTTCAGATAATTTCAACATGTTCATGTGGCGATTGGACGGAATTAACTGTGAGTATTGGATGGATATTATAGAGCATAGGTATTGAATTGATCCCCCTTTTGGCATCCAGTGGAGAAAAAGAATCAGTGGATTGACACATCACCGGTTATCTTGACCGGTCATCGATCAATAGTGAATCAGGTGCGCTACAATCGCCAGCGCTGCTTGCTGGCCTCGTCGGGCGTGGAAAAGATTATCAAGGTGAGAGAAGGATTAGTCAAGTCTTATATACGAATAATTCAAGCTTTTCCTGCTCGTTTAGTTTTGGAGTCCATTTGCTCAGCAGGGCTGGGAGGGCGCATTGACGGAACCATCGGACACGCCCCATTGCACTCGCCCGCTCCATCGAAATGCCACAGATCATGTGTCCCAAGACTTTAGCATGCGTAATATGGAGGAGGATCAGGTGATGTTGGCCTTTTTCGATACGTTGGTGCAACGTGAACTGGAGACCTGGACCAACAATAGCAACAATACGAACGCCATGGGCCAGCTGACCACCACCGCCAGCGACAGCTCCTCGCCCACGTCAACGGAACACAGTGGGAGCAGCACCCAGTCGGACGAGAGCGATGGCGACACGCCCAATGTCAGCGAGCTCAGCTGGCAGACTCATCCGAATCGCATTTTCTACTTGATAGCAAAAAAGCGGCGAGCCCTGCTGCAGCTGGCGGTGAAAGGCACCGGGGGTCAGCATCGAAATGTGGAGCAGCTGCTAGCTCGGCTGCTGGGCGAGCAGCGACAGGTGGCCACCCAAGCTCGCATCAGTGAATGGCTGGAGGAGACGCATCGATTGTTCGGCGATGACGAGCTACCCACCACATCGGCAGAGGCGGCTTCTCGGGAGCGCCTGCGTCGGGAGTCGATATCCCAGGCCACCAGCCGCAGCCCCCGCAAGCCGCCGGAGCTTCAAATGAGTAAGTAAATCCAAGCAAGATTCTTTATTTATAGAGCAGCTCGAAACCCCAAACGAATACAGCGAGCACGCAGCCAATTGACAGGGCATAGAAAGCCAGTTGTACGTCCGTCAGGGTCAATACCTTCCAATTTGCCGCGCCCAGCTCGGCCAGGTACTCCGGATATTGGTGTATATTCCATTTGGCACGCTCCTTCATGTCGCTTATCCAGTGCTCCAACAGTCCCCCAGCCAGAATCTGCAGCAGCACCTTATTGATGCCCTGAATGTAGGGCGACGGCTTCGGCAGCACGTAGCCAATGTGATAGGTCTTGGGGCATTCGGGTATCTTGTGCACCTTGTGGGTCATTATGTAGCGTCTGTCGGTTAGCTCGAGGCTGGCGGCGCGTGTCACGCCGGCGAATCCGCCGATCTTTGAGGCCATGTTGATCAAGCGATCCTCGCCTTCGCCCACCAGCTTCATCCTCTTGTTTAGCCGCTGATAGACCTGCGAATCGTGGCCATAGAACAGATCATCCCTGAACGCCGGATGCTTTATGTAAATGGGCAAATTTAGCTCGTCCAACTCGGCCAGCGTATTGGGATCCCGATAGTAGAGCGGTCGTATATACGCCGTAGCCAGACTGGACTCGAGCAGTGCTCCGAAAATCACGCTCACCAGGCACAGGGAAGCCAGGAAAATACGCTCTGAATAGTACGGCGGAAATTTGCCCACATTTACGCGCACCCACACGACCCAGGTGTCAATGAAGATGCGCCAGGCAATGGAAATGTAGCGTTCATTTGGGGAATTGTCCTTCTGATCGGACAGGCGTTCGATGCCCAGGCTCAGATTCAAGGCCCGCAAACAGCACCAGACGAAGGTGCAAGCGAAGCCGACGACGAAAAAGCAGAGCCAGACATCCACACGTACGGCAAAGAGGGGCACTATGGACTATGGAATGCGCTGGGCCTTCTGCACGAAGAGGCACAGATCATCCATGTAGACGGCGGCGGTGAACTGGATCTGCGTCGTCAGATAATCCTTGATGAAGAAACCGGCAAAGATGACGTCCAGCTCACGGCGATGGGCGCGACCCACGCCGCCAGTATACGAACCATTGGGCAGCCGTCCACTGGACGGATGCATATTAATATGCGTGTCTATGAAGGCTACTTCTCCTATATACTCACCCGAAGAACTCGTCATCTGGCCACGCATAGTTCAGCGTAAAGTTCAGGTGTTTGGCAACTGTGTCCGCCGCAATGGCATCTGGCCCTGTGACACGTTGGACCTGTTCGGTATCGCCATCTCCGAACAGGGCGGAATACACCGAATCGAAGATGTAGGCGCGCAATGGATAGCCGTAGAGATTCGAGTAGATGCGCTCAAAGCTATGCTCATCCTCAGCAGGAACCACACTCTGCAGAAACGGATTGTAGAGGAGAACTGCTTGGCCTGCCAGCGGCACATAGTAGACTCGACTGTGACCATGTCGCCGCCAGATTTCCTCCATGAGTTGCTGCAAATTCTTTTGCTCCTGCCCTGTAAAGCCTTCGATTGCCAGGATATAGAAACCGCCCGGGTTGATGAACAGCCTGAGGTACTGCTGCATTTGGTGTACATGGTTAAAGATATAGAAGTGATACAGTGCATCCTCTGAGTGTTGGTATACGTCCACATCCTGTCCCACATGCACTCTCATTGCACTCTTCTGCTGTCTCAGTAGGAACTGCACAAGGTCCTGGTCCGCATCGCGCGGGCCTCTCAAGTGCAGCTCCAGGGTGCCGTCCAGCTGGCTGAGCACGGGCTCAAAGACTTTCGCATAGATATCCAAGTTGCCATTGTGCTGGCCGATAGTTGGAGTTGCTGTTGCCACTAGGATAACTAGGATAAACATCATTAACTCTGCTGCCAGCGGCATTGTGAACGCAACTGAACTGTTTGGCCAGCGGCAGCTCAATCGCTGCAGACAGGACAATAGCTTTGTGGGCAAACAATGAGGCGTTGACACCTGGGCTGGCATATTTGTTTGCCAACTGTCAGAATTTCGACAGCTGACTCTATGCTCGCCGGCTAACAATGGTGGCCGGGCCACGCCCACGCGCACGCGGCGATACCCCCAATTATTGGCAAGTGTCGAGCCATTATTAGCCCAAGCGGAGTCAAGCCTCCGATTTATGTGTACACTTCTCTTGCATGACTTGTCCAAATAGCCACCACCAAAATAAATTTCTATTTCTCTCCACAGTTGGCTCCCTGCAGGCCAATTTCGAGCAGCTGGAGCGGAAGCGTAAGCTGATGCGGCTGCGATTCGCTGCCATCAAGCGGAGGCGCAAGGTGCGACGTCCGCGCCGTGGCAGACAGGAGAATGATAATGCCTTGGCCTATGATACAGAATGGCTAGATGATGATGATGATGACGATGATGAAATTGATAATGATAATGGCAACGATAACGAGATGGAGATCAGTCATGAGACTATGGGCGAGGACAACAACACCAACAGCAGCAGCGACGACACATCCAACACATCAATGGAAGCACAACTGTCTCAAGCTCCGAGCACCTCAAACTCGCTTCAATTCGGTCTGGAACCAAACGAGGCTAACAACAATAGTCCACCGGCTGCCGCAACCAGAAACAAGAAGAGGAATGGTCTCATGACTGGCGCATGCTACCCGGAGACGACCACCTCCTCCAATTCCTCTTCGAACCAGACGAATATTTAAACACATCCAGGAAGCTTTTTCCCAGAGGTTTCCCTAGACTATTTACAGCTGGTAAGCCGAAAAAGAGAGAGAATGGAGCGTTTATCGCAAATCAATGGATTGCTACAAACTCTTCAAATACAATGGACTAGTATATATATTAAGCTCTACACGTAGAAAGTTGAACTTTGATCATTGGGCTGAACCAAATCGCCCACTATGGCTACGATTGTGTTATTTAATAATTTAGAGTGTACATTACTTGGCATAGAATTAGCCATGCACCGATACTTCTGATAAGAAAGGAATCCTACTCATTATTTCATTTCAAAAACTGTTGCACTTTGGTTGTATCAAGTTAATGTGAAGTTTATAGAAAATTTTCTATTCTATTATTTTTAATACTTGTTTGGAAAAGGTTTGCAGCTTTTCAAAAACTATTTTAATTTCAATTTTATTTTATTTTATTTTAATTAAAGAAAAACAAAATTATCAATGGAATACTTTTAATTTGTTGATCTCTGAAACAAAACAAATGCAACAACAACAAAAAAAAGTAATGAAACTTTGACAACATTCTGAGTATAATTTTTCATGTATTCATTAGATATAAGCAAAAAACAAAAATAAAATTTACAAAATAGCAAATACAAGTTTTTTTTTTTTTCATCAAAACTAGCAAGTGAAATTTGAATGTTAAATGTGATTGAAAGTAAAACATGAATGTCTTAAACAAACAAAATATACTTAATATAATAATGTGTGATCAAACGCGAAAAAGAAATTTTCTATGAATGCCAACCGATCTGAGAAATATGAAAGGATCATGTATCTAAATGTTTTATAATAGATGATAATCCAAGAACTGGACACGCATCAAACGAATATTCATGAATAAACAAATGTATGTATGTGTCTGGATGAGACTATTCACTTAAAACCTATGGTAACCGGCTGAGGATAAGAAGTTTGCAAGTTTTCGGCTTTCATTTTATTGAATGCTAAAATCTGTGAACTTTGTGTGTTTGTCTACAATAATTTATGCGTAATATTAATAATAAGTTCTAAAAAGTAATTAAATGCTATTTTAGATATTTTTCGATTCGAACGATCATGCTGAAATGCAGAGGCAATTCACGTAAATAAGAAACATAAAATACACTAACGGAGGCCGAATAGCCTGTGTGTTCTTTATCAGGCGGCTGATTATGCTTTAAGTCTTAAACTGATTAACGGTAAGCTAGAAAATACTGTCTAATAATAATGTACGCTCGCTTTATCCAATTCTGTAGCCTACATCTAATGAATTAATGTACACGTTAGATCCCTCAAGATCTTAGCAATCAGCTCAACATATGCCGTCGGCGTTCATGTCACTGGGTCTGAACGGCAGTAAGAGATCCTTGCAGCGGGTCATAACAAAACGCTCCAATTTGCAGCCAGCACTAAACAGAAAATGAAGATGTTAATATCATATATAATTTAATGCGCGGACGGCTACTCACTCGTAAATCTCATTGCCCTCAACATTATAAAGATCGCAGTTTTTGAACACCAGCTGAATATCGTTAAGCAATTCCTCGTTCAATTGATATTCACCCATATTTAGCTTGGACTTGATCTTGGCCAGATCCATGGGCGTCTTAATTATCTTATGGTAGTCTGGTACTTCGGAGGGCAGCACTGGTCGCAGGAAAGGCCACGCCGCCTGGTGCTTCATTGTCTGCTCCAGCAGATCGTATAAGGCGGCGCTGTTTAGTGGCAGATTGTCATTGGCGCGTCGGCCCGAACGACGATTGTTGTTGTTGGTACTGGTGTTGTTGTTATTATTATTGTTGTTTGAAGACTTGTCTAGCGAAATCCGGAGCGAGTTACGTGAGGAACGAGAACGTTTGGCTTGCGGCTCCTCATGATCCTCCCCATCATCGGCATCGCCATCAGCTGTGAATGAGAGATATGTTAATAGATATACACTCTATTGGTATGCAAGGAGTAGTGGAGACAATACCATGACTGGGACGACGTCGAGTACGCGATGTTTCGTTGCCCTTGCACTTTTTGCAGACGAAGTCCGTGCGGGGCTGACGCTTTAGCTTGACACATTCCAGGTGATACCACTCGGAGCAGCGGGAGCAGCACACTTCGCAGCCGTCGTAGAAACAGATCTGGCAAACCGCCTCCTCCTCGCTGTGGGTAGAAAGATGGGTTAATTAAATAGATTCTCAATACGCCCACAATGCTATCTATGCTACATACGTTTGTTCCTCATCGTTTTCTTCCTCTGTGTCATTCTCATCTGCCTCCACAGACGAATCATTTTCGGCCTGCTCGTCTTCATCCTCCGCGACCGCATCTTCGATTTCTTTGGATTTAAGTCGCCGGCTGCTGCGACGTCCGCTGGAGCGCACAGCCACTTTGGCTTTAGCCTTGGCGGATGTTGAAGAAGCCACGCTTTCCGGATCGTCACTGAGCTCATTTTCTTCAATGTTTTCTTCTTCATCGTCCTCGTTGCCCTCGTCCTCATCATTATCGGCAACGCCTTCATCGACATCCTCATCCACCTCGTCCACAATGAACTTGCGCTTCTTTCTAGGCACGCGCTTATTTTGCTCCTGCTGCTTGTCATCTGTGGCATTCGTCAGGCCCAGATTCTTGACACAGGTGTGGCAATACCAGTTGCCCTCCGGCACTGTGCGCATCTTTGGCTTCATGCAGAACATGTGAGTGCCGCCGTTGCATTGGTCGCAGAGCAGCATCTTCTCCGGGTCGGTTCGGCGCCGGCACACCTTGCACAGCGACTTGCTCGTGGAATGGTTCCATAGTATGGAATCGTGCAGAATGCTCAGATGTAAGAATATCTGCGAATAGCTAGTGCTCTCCATCAGAGATATTTCCCACTGGTACAAATTGAGCTCGCTGATGAACTTCTGGTGCTCCAGCTTGGCGTCTTGGCGTTTCTTGGTGACGCCAAATGGCTCCTTTAGGAAACGACGCCCGATTGCCTGTTCCACTTGCAGCAGGGCACTGGCCAGATTTCGCACCTGGGTTTGCTGGGCCTGGGACTCTGCGGAGGATGTGTCCTCGCCATCGAGAATGCATTGTCCCGGATCGGTGAACTTGCCATATCTCTTCTTTGTATATTGACTATGGGCATCCTTAATATCATCATCATGATCATAGTAATCCTCGTGCGATTCATTGTCCGAGTCCACCTCTCCCGCCTCGCTGGAGATCTGTCCAGGCCCCCACTGGAGCTTAGTCTGGGCATCGAAGTTATCGTCCAGCAATTGCTGTCGCCATCGCTCCATATCCTTGACCTTCAGTTTGCCCAGGTCGCCGGTGTAGATGTCGGTCTCCAACTGCAGAATGCAATCTACGAGATGCAGACGCAACACCTCGTTGAGCTCTGTGCCCTCAGGAAGTCCAAAGTTAGCCTGGCTGTATTTTCGCTGCGTCTCCGAGTGCATCGCGCTCATGAACTTGTTCCGCTTCTTCTCAGTGTCCAGAGTGAGCAGGTCCAGCGGACAGTTTTTCACATGCTGTTCGATTAGCGAACGCATCTGGGTGAGCTCATCGAGCAGCTCAGACTCTCGCCAGCCAAGTGGATTCAGGGATCTGAGCAATGCATCGATCTCTTCGGGCTGATATATATACGACCAGACCTTTCGCTGCGGATGCTGCTCGCTGTGAACAATGCAGTTGGAGATATCGCCACTGCACATGAGCAGCTCGAATTGAGTGGGCGGCGCCTGCTCCTCGTCTTCCCCGCCACCGATTTCCATGCTCTCCGCCGATGGGCCCGGGCCGTGGCCATTGAGCCGATTCTCCTGGTTCTCTTTGTTCTCCAGGGACTGCTTGGTATTGGATTTGCGTTTCTTCTTATCATCGTCGCTATAGAGCTTCACCAAATAGATGCGCAAATCCTTACGCACCTTTGGCAGCTGCGCCTGTTTGCGCAGCTCTGCGGGCGACTTATTCACCGGCGGCTGGGCCAAGCACGTGTCCATCATGGTATCGGGCATATGCTCTATGAAAATGCCAGGCATGGACTCCAGAACATAGTACTTGCGGTAGCACCGATCCGTGCCTAGATATATCAAGAAGTTAAACAGCTCCGAGTGGAGTTTGAGCACCTGATACTCATGCTTGCGCTGCTCCCGATCCGACTGCGCTGTCAAGTCGGCTATGCGTCGATTCAGCTGTTCGGCCAGCGCCTGTTTCTTCTCCGCGTCCTGCTTGATGTCGTCCGAGAGGCACTGCTGATTGTGCTCATTGGTTAGCTTGCGTTTGGCCATCTCGACGGCGGCCAGACGCTTGTTCTCCGTAATGACGAGGGCGCGCAGATCACTCTTTGCCTTCGCCGTGCGCTCCATACGCTCCTCGATGACATTGATGGTGCCGGAATAGGTCAAGATCTGCGCCATCAAGCAGTTGATCACACGCATAATATCCACAAAGTCGAGCTGAACAATCGATTGCGTTCTAAGGGCACGCAGAATGTGAGTGTGTTTCAAGCGTAAGTGGAGACCTGGATCCTCGATTGAGGAATACCCATTGCGGTACATAATCCGCCACTTTTCGGGCCTCTCCTGCACGAACGCCCCGGAGGCCAACAGATGCAGGCGCAGAACCTCGCTCAGGGTGAGCGCGTCCATTGGCAGCTCGTTCAGATTGAAGGAGAAGTGTCGCTTACAGTAGTGCTGCGTGTGCGAGGCATTCGACATGCTGATGTAGGGCTCGCGCGTGAAGGGTTTCCGTCCCACCGAGTACCTAACCGGGCACTCCTCCTCCTCCTCCTTTTGCAGATCAAAGATTGTGCCCAGAAGCACGAGCAGTATATCAGAGAGTGGACCAGCCACTTCACGGGCGCTAAACGCGCGCGACATCTCGTAGAAGCTCAGATTTTGGCGGAAAACCTCTACGCCGGAGAGCAGTCCGCTATAGGTGTGCATAAATTCGCGTAACATAAATGCATCACCCAAAAGATGATCTGGTAAGAATGTGACAATTGGATGATATGTGGGCAACACCAACTGATCGTTGCGTTCCAGGTCGTCTGTCTTAGCCGTTAGTTCGTGGCATTCTTGGTCCACGCGCAACATCAGCTCAGCCTTTTTCTCCGCCTTCTTTCGCTCCATCTCCGCACATTTGGCTATCTTCTCGAGCCGCACCCGTTCCATTTCCTCGGCCAGCAATTTGGCTCGGACCTCGGCGTCCACTTTGCTCTTGGCTGGCGACTCCTCTCCCTTAACTATGTATTTGTTCAACGTTGATTGTTTTTTGGTATCCTTAGCCTCGGGTCGTTTGATTTTTGCCGGCGAATAGCGCGGCATTTTGCCGATAAATATTTTGGAAAAGTGCGCATTAGCGTCGGTCACATATTGTTTGTAGGTCTCGGGTTTGGGACGCAGTATTCCATCCACACGTACTACGTTGTTTTTGATGAACATGGCCAAGTTCTCCTGATTGAATTCGGCGCGCTGACGTCGCAGTTGATCGAAAGGTGCGCTAATCTCTTCCCCATTCGGTGCACGCAAACGATATTCCAGCTGCTCGGTGTCCTCATATATACCATTGCCCGGCTCCGGCACATGCTCGCCTGCCTTAATGCCCACCACTTTGAAAACTGCATTTTTCCTGGTCGTAACGGTCACCTCTTCATTGAGAAAGAAGCGTTTGCGCAGAAACTTGGACACCATTATATTGAGCGTCTTTACGGCCGACTGACGAGCATGCTCGATGACCAGCAGTACCGGAGCACGCAAGCTCTGTTTAAACTGTTCCATCTTCTTGCGTGCCACCCGCTCGCTCTTGACCGCCTCCTCGTAGGTGAGTCCATCCTTACCAGTAGCTTCGCACTGCCACACCGTCGAGTTAATGGCCATAACATGTCGAAAATAGTTTCTGTAAATGTTAAATGTATAATATATTTATGTTCAGTCCTCGATTTTATTTTCAAATAAAAGGGTTTTTAATGGCCTATTGAAATCGCTTCATTTATATTGTATATTTTACAATTATATCGCCTTAATATGTATATTTATTAAATGCTAATTTTCAAACTAATTTTTTCTATAAGTAATCATATATTGTGAACTTTTTAATGTTATAAAGGATTATCATTTTCCAATACATAAAACCTATGCAAATAAATCCTGATTAATTAGACATTTCGGACATTGATAAGCGAATGTAACAGGCTCTAAGTTAACCTTAAAAACATTCATATAAAATTTGATTATTTTACAGCTCAATCGGCACTTCTATTATGTACCTATCTTTTTCAGTGTGAAATATTCTTTGAATTGCTATATCAACACTTTAGTTAATATAACAACAATAAAATGAATGTAGAACAGTAAGCTACATCCATGGAATAAAACTAGCCTAAAACAATACTAATATATGTACATAAGCATATAACAGTAAGCTACTTTCAGTTTGTGTTTGAAATGAAAAGTGTGAAAGGTGGCAACGCTGCTCATAGCAGCTGGGTATGTAATTCGCGCGCTTTCCACTGCGCGCCCTCCCAACCACCTTTTCGACACAGCGAAATCTCTCTGCCTTTGCATGTATCGCTTGGCCGAAGCATGCGTTCATCAGCTACGCTTTGTTGTATACTTTAGCGTGTGGTTTGCTTTGTCATTGCTATCCTGCTGCAGCATACAGCTTTTGATAAAAGGCAAATACAAATTAGAGCCAAGGCGTTCGAAACTTACTCATAATCACGGAATATGCGTTTGGTAATATAGCAGCAGAAGACCAAGTCGTTGTCGTGGAATGTTTCATTTTTGCCCTCTGTTTGATTGAGATCGAAACCGTCGCGTTTGCAAATCGGCATATTTGCTTATTTGTTGCAGAGCTCGTTAAATTTGTTATTATACTCGTGGGCAAAACTTTATAAACGCGCGCGAAGGAACACTGCAGAAGCCACAGTCTGAGAGGAGAAGCACAGACACTTGCCAATAAAGGCGCCCAATTTTATTGCAAGCAGACAAATATAGCCGTTATTATACTGCTCGTTATTATATGAATTCAATTAATAACTGCAGTGTGCCACTCTTGCTGCTCTTTGCACTCGCATTTATAAGCGTTGGTACTATATTAGTAGTTATTTTCCTTAAAAATATAATTTTCACGCGCGCCTCGCGAATTTCGCTTGGCGTTTGAGATGCTAATGGCACTTCGGAATCTTACTATCGATAAATAGTATGTAAACAAGCACAAGCGTTGACTCCATCTACCGATAGTTTGCGCGCGACTTTCGCTAAGTGCTGGAAAACGCAAACTTAATATATGTAATGATTGAGTTCGTTAATTTCCATTTTTTCAATAATTCTTTATTCTAATTAGGAACATTTAATCGCCTAACAATAACTGGTTCAACATAAAGGGCTTAAAAGTGGAGAAAATATAATAACAATCATTCTGTTGTCAACTTCTCTCCTGATCTATGCAGATATCGATGCCCCTATATATCGATAAGACATCAACAACTCTACTGCAAAACGGAATAAAAGAACCACACACAAAAAAAGTTTGCGGAAAAGGAAAAGTGCATATGACTGACTAAAAATAATACGAGAAGGCGGCATAATAGATAGCAATGTGCACAAACGAACAGTGTAAAACGAAAAACATGCGCTACTGCGTATGACGGCTATAATAAGTTTTCATCTATCTAAATAGGTAGGCCTCTGCCTCTAGCTCAGCCTCACTGGCGCAACGAGCAGGCTGCTTCATATCATTCTTTCGCTGTCTTCCTCTTCGCTTCGTGCGACACAAGCAACAGCAGTAACCCACAGCAGAACGATATTTTTGTCGAGGGGCAAAAACTGTACGCGCTCTGTGTTGTGTTGTGTTGTCTTCTTATGTGCGCTTGTGTGTGTGTGTGTTAGTTAGTGTGTGAGTGTGTGTGTATGCAAGTGCGAGTGTGGGAGCAGGAGGGCGCAGCGCGGTAACCGAATAATGTACAAAAGTTTAATGTCTCGTTTTGTTTCTACTTATGCAAATTGCAGTCTGTTTTCCGTTTCTGTATCTTAGTGTGCGTGCGCTGCTACGGACTTGCCTTAGTGTAATTTATTAACTTGACGAATTCCCACCCATCCCCTGCGTTTTGTGTGGCAAGCCAAACGGAATCTAAGCCTTAAATGATAATGGTTCGCAGACGCGCACGGCCCGTCAAAGAGCCAGCCCTAGCGGTGGGGACATCAAATTCCGATTCAGCACTGGCCATGCCATTCAATGGCGAGCCAATCAGCGCTGTGGCTGCGGCGGCAACCAATAATCTACTGGATGATCAATATTTTGCGAGTCCCAAGCGAAAAGACTGTCGCCTCATGAAGGCACACGAAAATATAAGGAAAGACAACGGCAAGGCCAATGGCGGTAACTCAACCAAGTCGGAAACTGGCCGAATAATTGGTAAGTAATTTGAGGTTAATTTTCAGCACACTTACACTTAGCCCCCCTTCACTTCCCTTGTCTTTGCTCCTATAGGTGTTCAATTGGCAACACGCTCTCAGACACGGACGATTGAGAACTTTTTTAAAGCAAGTGCAGCTGCAAAAAGTAAGAAAAAAAATGGAGCTTTATCAGAAACAACTGTTGGCAAGGAAACAATAGCAGAGAAAAAGACAATAACTTTATTAGATGAACTGGAAGTGGATGAAGAGGAGGAGCTGCTCCTGTATGATGAGCACTCGGTAGCTTCGCCCTCGACCAGCACCAGCTCTCCAGCATATCAAAACGATGATCTTGAAGTTGACAACAGCTATGACCCGGGCTGTAATTACACGCCCACAGACATTGACACACACATTCAAATAGACGCACACACACAGACAGAGACAGGCATACCAACAGATACACACACACAGACAGAGCAACGCTCCGAGTCACCTACGAACACGACTGCCTTTCAGACGCATCGCTCGGCGCTGCGTGACAGTCACAGCTCGTCACATAGCAGCAGCAGCAGCGCTGCCACTTCCGAGAATATATTTCTGCAGGAGCCGGTGCTGACGCTGGACATTGATCGCACGCCCACCAAGGCCTCCAGCATTCGCATTAACAAAAGCTTTGAACTGGCCAATGCCGTGTTCTCATCGCCGCCTTCTGTGCTGAGTGCTTGCGTGCTCAACGGTCGCTTCAATCAAATTGTTACGCTGAATGGGCACGCGCACGGGGAGGAGCTGGAGCACGAACAAGAACAGCATCAGATGCAACAGCCGCTGGGCGGCTACGAGTTGGACCAACATGACAGCAGTTCCTGCGACAGTGGAGTCGCCTGCAGCCTGACGACGGGCACATCGCCTGCGGTGTCGGCCAACAGACGACGCAAACCCGCTACGCCACACCGCATATTGTGCCCCTCGCCCATCAAGACAATGCCTCGCGATACGGCGTTAGTCAAGGGCGAGGCTCTGTCGCCTCGAAAGTCGCCGCGCAAATTGAAAATGCAGCTGGCCGCAAGCGGTGCGTCAAAGTCGCGACGAAGACTGAATCAGCCAAAGCCACAAGCGCCTTACCAACAGCAGCAGCAACAGCAGCACAACCACATCGCTAATGAGGATGTAGTTTTGGTGGACGATGAGGACGAAGAGGATGATGTGCACGCTCTGCTCAAGGCCGCGGAGGAGCGTGAAAATCTGAACAAAACCAAGGCAATGCTCAAACCGGCTGCCGTCACAGCGGCAGCAGC
This sequence comes from Drosophila navojoa, assembly GCF_001654015.2. The sequence continues at coordinate 336,109 of NW_022045919.1, forward strand.
AGCCAAACCAAAGGCATCATCTACCAAACCAGCTAAGGCCAAAACAATGGCAGCCAAATCCGTGCCCCTGGCTGCCACCAACGGCAACCGTGAGATGACTGAGTTCTTTCCGGTGCGACGTAGCGTGCGCAAAACCAAAACAGCCGTCAAAGAGGAAATGATGCGTAATCTGGAGCAGGCTGTGCTCGAGGAGCGCTGCGATGGTCTGCAGGTACGCCATTTTATGGGCAAGGGGCGCGGCGTTGTCGCAATACGTCGCTTCAAGCGTAACGAGTTTGTCGTCGAATATGTGGGTGATCTCATTTCGATCAGCGAGGCCACCGAGCGCGAGCGTCGCTATGCGCTCGACGAGAATGCCGGCTGCTACATGTACTACTTTAAGCATAAGAACCAACAGTACTGCATCGATGCCACCATTGACACCGGCAAGCTGGGCCGCCTCATCAATCACTCGCGCAACGGTAATCTTGTGACCAAGGTGGTCGTTATCAAGCAACGGCCCCATCTGGTGCTGCTGGCCAAGGACGACATTGAGATCGGCGAGGAACTGACTTATGACTACGGCGATCGTTCCAAGGAATCGCTACTGCATCATCCATGGCTGGCATTCTGAGCCATGATACGGCAACTGTCATTACCTAATTATATATATAGCCTAGTAATTCATTAAAGAACAATGATAAAATATTGAAAAAACAAAAAGAAAACTGTTAGTGCAAAATATCGTAAAGGATAGAGAGCATCATCAACATATTTTTGGATCTGTTAGCGTTTTCCCTTTATGTTAAGGCATCGATTATGAAACTGTTGAACATTTAGATGAAGTTGAAGCGATTGAAGCTGATGATTATAACACAAACATTGCATTCACATTTATAATGAAAACGTACACACTATTTATATAGGACTAGAATACATATACATAAATATATATATAGAAATATAATATTGCTAATTAATATGTACTATTTACTGCCATAGTGCTATCTAAATACACCCTATGCACCTCGCTCGCCACTCCCAATCCAAAAGAAGAAACAACAAATCCTGACTAGATATTTATAGATACATACATATATAATTATTATTGCATCAACATCTCTTAACACAAGCACAGACATCTGACGAGGCTTTCTGTAGCGTCCAATAGCAGAGTCCTACTTACTGAGAGAGCGTCTTACTGAGATGCATCTCCCAATGAGCTTCCTTAAGCAGGTTTCATGTACTCCATTACGTCTCGCAGCAAGTCTCCTAGAAGAAACATGAATCTAATTATATATGTCGCGGCCCCGTCCCCTAAAACTTAATTCATAAGTCTAACGCAAAATTGTATTGCAGTAAACTTGGTTCAAATAAACGTAAATTGTTTTTTTTTTTTTTTTCTTCAATTACTATATATATAACATATATTTTTATTATACTCTGCGCATACATATATTACACATTAAATTATCTATTGTATTATATAATTTTGTAGCACATAATACATTGATTTGAATTTTAGCCGCAAACCCATATATAATAATTATATCATTTGTATTTGTTTAATATTTAATTAGCAAAATAAAAACAAAGCTCACACAGAAATGCATAATTTACAGTTAGGTCTACGTCTACTGCATCGATTTGAAATTAGTTAATAATTTATATATAATAATAATTGTTTTACTTTCACACACACACACACACACACAAAATACAGAAACAAACATTAAGCGAAAATCAATAAATAAAACATTAACACAAAAATCTGAAGCCAATTCAATTACATATCCTTTCTTCCACTTTACCTTAGAGATCAATGCAAACTATAACTACAAATGGAATGGAGGCGTTTTCTTTCGTTTCTTGTTTAAATAATAATATAACGAATTTGATAAGTTATATTACAAACACGCCTATAAAAGTATACAGGGATATCAAATATATTCGCTTAGGCGGGTTAAGTATTTCTTGTTGTTTCCTTTAGATATATCTCATTTTGGAATGGCTGGGACAATGTTATTAGAAAATGGAAGTGATTCAACCAGACTGCTCGATTCTATTCACAGATTAGCTTAAGCCAATGCGTAATGGGTCTAAACTGGGCTATACAAAGGTCCCTAGGCTGGGCTTTCACAAATATATATACATACGTATATTTAATGGACACCATATTAAAATTGTATTATGACTATATTCTGGGCAACTTATTTAATAGGAAAGCAAGTTGAATCAATTCAAAAGCATTTAAAGTAGGTCGTTTGCCTTAGCTAAGTGTAGAGGTAATATCGCGTACTAATTTTTATGCAACACTATACAGTCTAAACAAATAAAATATTTATATAGGTGTGGACCTTTAACTAGAACTAGTTGCTGAGTTATTTAAGTTTTCGGCCAACTGTTGCAAATAGGTTTTAGATTTTACATTCAAATTAATTTTTACAAAATATATTGCACTACAGTTCATTCTCGACGCGAACAGATTAGCATTGCTTTGACTACGACTATACGCCTACGCCTACGCATACGCGACTAACAACAATGAGAACAACGACAACAACAACGGCAATACACACATTAACAATAACACAAGAGCCTAGTTGAATACAGTTGCTCTTACAATACAATATCTTTTAGGCTTATTTAGCAAATATCTAGACGGATTCATAATACTGACTGACGCACTGTCTACGTCAAGATGGTCGCCTCGGCTGCCACTGGACACGGCGGCGATGCCAACAGCATTGTGGACGACTTATGCTGCTGCTGCTGCCGCTGCTGCCTTGCACTGCGTAGTTTTTGTCATTTCTTGGCACTGAAACTGGGCTTGGGCAGCGAGCTCATAAAGGCGCCCGCATTGGCAGGCAATGCAGGGGCCACGAAGCTCAGGTCGGGTATCAAGGAGATGCGTGGCGCCACCTTAGCATTGCTCAAATGAAACTGTTGCCGGTGGTGTTGATGCTGCTGCTGTTGCTGTTGCTGCTGCAGCTGCTGCTGATGGTGTTGATGATGCTGATGCTGATAGGACACGGCATTGCCCGTGGGTGTCGGTGCCGTTGAGAAGTCGTGCATCATGTGAATCTGTTGTGGTATATTATTATTGTTGCTGTTGTTGTTATTGTTGCTGCTGCTGGTATTATTGCTTTGATATTTAGGCACCAGATTGCTGTGTGAATGCGGCTGCTGCTGCTGCTGATATAGGCTCAGCGGATTATTGTAGAAATTGGCGCTCTGCCACGCGCCCGAATTGAATTGGGGCGCAGCGCGTGCCGGCAACGGCGTGCTGCTCACAAAGTCTGACCAGTCGTCGTCCTTTTGCACAGCAGCCGCAATGGGCGCGGCTTTTCGTGCTTTCTGCGCATTGTTGTTGTTGTGTTTGATTTGCTGAGGCTGTTGCTGCTGCTGCTGCTGCTGCACAGGCACCGACACAAAGTCGGACCACTCATCGTCCTCCTGATGTTGCTTCGTTTGCTGTTGCTGTTGTTGATGTTGATGCTGCTTGGGCGACTGTTGCGCAACACTTGCGCTTATCGTGGGCGGCTTGTACTGATGCGAGAACAGCTCCTCGATGCGCGCCAGTTCATCCGCATTGATGCTGGCCTGCGCGTTGTCGCCCCACTCTATGGTGGGCTTGGCCAGCGGAATTGACTGCGGCAGCAGTATGGCCGGACTGAGTATCATGTGCTCACCGAACGTCGGCGTTCCGTTGCGCGGTGGCTGCAGCTGGGCGACGTTCTTGACGGCGGGCACAGACTGAAAGTCACTGAAATCGTCATCCTCTGCTGCAGGTTTGCCCGCGCTGCTCGGCTTCGTTGGCGAATCGAGGCCAAAGGGCGGCTTATACTCCACATCGCGGTATTCCTTCTTGACAACCGTCTCATCTATAATAATTCCGGCCGAGGCAATCTCGTAGTCGAAGTCAATGGGCGCTAGTGTTGTGGTCTTCGCCACCACGGTGTCCGATTTCGAGGGCGTGTAAATATGGGTCTCTTTGAGCGGCAACGAAAAACTATTGTTGTTGTTGTTGATGCTGCTGCTGCTGGTGCTGCTGTTGCAGCTGGTGATCTCATGCAATTGCTGGCTGTTTACAACGGTTGCCAGTGCCGGTGGCGGTGACGGTGAGGGTGATGGCAAAAGAGACTCCCCTCTTAGATCAAGTTGCTGCTGCTGCTGCTGTTGCTGGGGAGGGAGCTGCTCAGTGTCGTCGAAGTGGTTGCCATGGCCGTCTGCTGATAGAGCAGGCGATAGCGGTGCTGTTGCTGCTGCAGCAGCAAATATTGATGCTGCTGCTGGGCCGTCATCAGAACAGGCGCCGGACACAACGGCAGTTGCCTCGTCGGAGCTGCTTGCGATTTGCCCATCAGCCGGGCTAGGCTGCGCTTTAGTCTGGCTCTGCGATGTTGCTGCGGTGGCGGCGGCGGCTGTTGCTTCAAGTCCTGTGAAGCACAGTAAAAATTCAGATTAATATTGGGGCATCAGCAAGGGCTTTTGGTTAGATACAAATGGACAACATGAGTACTAAGATACTGGATTAACTAGTGCAGTTGTGGAAGGTTCTGGGTTTCGGTTGTATTTTGGCAGCGAAAGGTAACAAGAACTGAGGAGAAATTGTTGGAGTTGCATAGACTTAAAAGAGAGTATATAAAACAGTATACACAACTACAACACGAAGCACGGAGCCAACGAAACTTACTAAGATCCAGCAAGGCGCAGTGAGCAGTAAAATTAGTGTTTGTTGTTGTTGTTGTTGTGGTGGTTGTTATTGCATGATTGTTATTATTGCAGATGGTGGCAAAATGTGTGAGAAAATTGGCATTGGCATTGACATTGTCATTGTTGTTGATGTTGTTGTGGTTGATTGTCATATTTTCATTATTATCATTAAGCAGTTCCATTAATGGCAGTTGCGCATCCAAGGCATCGTGAGTATTGTTGTTGTTGTTGTTGTTGTGGGAGTAGTTAGAGGTAACAAGATTTATTTTATCAGCATTAGCCACCATCGTTACTTGGTCTAGTTGTTGTTGTTGTTCCAATTGTAAAGTCTGTACATGTGATTCTAAATACAATTTATCGTAAGGATAAATTTGAGTACAAAAATGGTGGACACAAGAATCAAGTGAAAGTAACGGTATTTTGCTATATAATACCCTTGCAGAAGATCGATATAACGAATGTTATAAGATAAATACGATTTTTTTATAAAAGAAAACAAAATTAAGTCAGAGTAATTTTTGAACAATCCTAAAAGTCGTATTAATACAAATAACAATGTTTTTTAAACTACATGTACATTGGCATAGCAATAATATTATTAATAATGCTAAAAGCTTTTTTCAACAATAGTTTGCATATATGCATACATCAAGCATACATACATATATGTCTGTCTGCAAGGGCATCACAACCTCGGTCTACCGAAGTGAATATAATTTGCAAGTACGTTTTGTAGTGGGATATAGGAAACGAATGAAAATCAAGTAAACGAGAATATAGAGCAGCCAATAGAAGGCAGGCCAATTGTTCGGTTTGGAAGCGAAAAGCGTGTGGATCAAACGAAACGTCTCAGGAAAGAGCGAGCGAGAGGCAGTGGAAATTTTGGTTACGAGAATCGTGTGTAGCGGTTAATTTGCAGTAACTAAGTTCTTTGCAGCGTGTAACGAGTCAAGGAACTTACCCTGAAATGGCAGCTGAGTAGAGCTGCTGTTGCTGACGGACAGCAGCGAGGAGTTCGACCCGGGCACTGCTTGTGGCTTGAGCGGTTTGAGAGGATCAAAGCTTAAATTCGCTGCAAAACGTGGCATTGATGCGTTCCACTTATCGCCAAAGAGCTGGAAATATCGAACAACTTTTAGTAAAAGAAAATACATATTAAATATATGTCTACTCACAATATTACGCGAATCGATGGCCAGTGAGCGCACCAGGGAGTGACGCATCTCTGAACTGGACCATTGATAGTTTAGAGCGTGTGCCTGTTCGATGGCACCAAAATGTAATGTTTGCGCCTCAGCCAGCGGTCTTTGGTTGCATGCTTGTTGCGCACAGCTGGACTCTACCTTAGGGAACATAATCTCCAGCACAGGCTTCACTCGCTCGTCGATGCTTAAGTGTGCAGCAGCAGGCGGCGGCGGTTGTGGTAGAACGGGCGCCGCTGCAGGCGGAGCGGAGTCAAATGTGGGCTCAGCAAAGTCGCCAAAGTCGTCATCAGAATCGTCCTCAGGAGTTGGCATAGTAGTCGTTGCGGGCGTTACAAAATCCTGAAAATCGTCAAAGCCATCGTCCTCATTGGCCGCTTGCTCAGTTTCTACAACTGCCGGCGCGGGAGAGAAGTCCGCAAAATCACCAAAGTCGTCGTCATCGCTTAGCGCCTCCTGTGACTTAGCCTCTTCGACTTTTATGTTTATCTCCTGCGGCGGCACTTCATTGGAATCTGCTACGTCGGTTGTTGTGCACGTAGAAATTTCGGGTTCAGGCTTAGCTTCAGGAAATTGATTATTCAGTGCAGACGCTTGTTGAGTGGGCGTCTCTATAAGCTCTATGGCAAAGAAGTCGGGCGCGCCTTCAGGTATAAATAGTTCTTTGGGTTTCTTTGGCGAACACTCGTCGTCGCTGTCGTCGGTGACATCTTCCAGTGTTACCTGGTGACATACTGGGGGTGCTTTGGTTGTTTGCTCGTCGGCTACGGGTGACAAGGTGCTTGGTGGAGTAGCACTGCCGCTGGAGTATAGGCTGAGACTGTCCAGTTTGAGCGAGGGCACATTGTCATTGGTGTTAGCCTCCTCTTCCTCATCGTCCACCATTGGTGGCTGCTCTACTTCAACATCTAGCTCACTTCGTTCAGCTACAGGCGCCAGAGCTTCAATGTGCTTTGGTGACATTTGATGTCCTTCGGATATTTCAGTGTCAACTGCTTTCACCTGATAATTGAAAGCCTCGACTGTAGCCTTTTCTGTTTTAGCAGGTCCAATGCTCAGATCTGGCGGTTGGGATTGAGCAATGTACTCTGCTGATATGGGCAATTCTGGCAATTCGGACACTGCAAGAACATTGCTATGTTAATAAGCACAAAAAGCAATTACCTATAAAAAGCAATTACCTTTCGTATTGAACGATGTGTTGTGTGTGTCGGTGACTAAGCCATACTCAGAGTATTCGTCAGCTTCGCCGTCTTCCAGCTGCAGCGTTGACTGTAGCCCCGAGTCATCGTCGTCCTCACCAAAGTCGATCGGGGGCGGAGTGCTGCACAAGAGTGGCGGCACATTTACCATTTTGTGAGTCCTTTGTTCCAATTTCGCACTCGTTGTTTTTGTTGTGCTAATTTAACTAACAGCAGCTGCAAGCACTTCAGCAACTGTCGTGCTGGTCGCTGTGACGTTTTCAACCCGTTTATCAGCGTATGTGTATTGGTTCTTGCGTGAATGCGTTTGTGTGTGTGTGCGTATAGTTGTGAGCCCACTCAAGGTCTGTGCTGGAATTTTCTTAGTTAACTTTACTTTACGCACCCGCGTGGAATTTGGGCTTGTAGTATTTTATTTAAGTGTCAGTTGCGCAATGATTTAGGCCTAAAATATATAGCTCAAACGGTTTTATGTTTCAAATTCGCCATGTTTTCAACAAAACAAATTTTTTCCAGGCTTAGTTCTGACATTCACACTTAGAGATGTGTGACATGTAACGAGTGATTACAGGTGGCGAGTCACTGTTGCCAATAATAAATACTACAAGTAACGGACACTTTTAATGTGTATCGGATATAAAATAAATGATAGTCACAATTGTAGTTGGCTCTGCAAAGATTTTTTTTATATGTCTAGGATACTATATTTATATTTTATTTCTAAAACGAATTTAATTGTGAATTACATAATCTTGAACACTTTTGAATATATTTGTGTTTTCAAATTTAAACAAAGAATTTTACAGTACTGGAAATATCGATATACTGCATATCGATTGTGTTCTTGTCAGTCTGACAGCTGTTTTAAGGTTATACTACTATTGTAGTGGACTTGAATTCGCATAATTATTGGTAAATATCATTTTATTTTGTAGATTCTGTGTTTTATTACTTATCGTATGTGTTATGTACAGCTTAATGTTTAGTTGGTATCAAATGATTAACTGACACATTTGTTTTCCTTGCAGCTATTGGTCTTCACATTACATAACTAACCAGCTATGTCTCAGGCTCCAGTTCGTGTCTCGCCGCTCATCAAGCTCGGAAGATGGTCCTTGCTGGTTGTGGGTATTGCCTATGGCGCTGCTCACCAAAGCCGACTCTCCAAGAAGGAGGCGAAGGTACGCGAAATCGAAGCCCAACAGAAGGCCGTTCGTGATGCCAAATTGGCCGAAGAGAAGAAGCGCAGTGCTGAGGCTGAGGCTAGGGCCCTGGCCGAGCTGTCGAAACCACGTCCCCATTAGAGTGCATCTTTAGTTACCTATTAACAGTTAATTAATTGCTTCTACAAGTGCTCGCTCTAACAACAACAACATCCAAATTCCATCAGGCGCAAGCGATCGGGCAGTGTTGCTCCAGAACTATCGAAATATCGATCGTGTTTGTGTGTTTCTCTGAAGTTTGTGCAAATTAAATGATTAAAATTGAAGGAATTATGTAAAACATACAACAAGTAGTGTCTAATGTATTGCTTATTTTAGATGGCCTTCTCTTTGGTTTCGTGAGAGAAATGTCTATGCATATTTTTAGTCAATTCTTAATTGTTATAGCACCGGAATCTCCTTGCACTTCTTCCTCTTAGGATGAACTGCCGCAGTTTACTAATTCTGTGTTGATAAGCTTTTTGTTGAATCAATAATTACCCGCTGCCAAGGTGACAATTTAATAGGTGTTGAAACACCTCACTTCACGGGGTCACACGCAAGGCACCCAATTTAAATGCCATCAAACAACTTTGCAGATTTGCCTTAAAAATGGCGAACTTTTTGGAGCAGTTGCCCAAGCATCTGCAGGAGATTGCAGAGCGGGGTAAGATCTCATATACAATTTATATCAAAGTGATATGCATTAATGATCCCATCTAGTCAATGTGCTGACGCCCGAGGCAATATTAACAACGCCTCGCATTAGGTTTATGGACACCCGTACTTGTGACTTGGACTCTTGTGTTCATAGCTGCACTCCGGAGGATGTGCGCATTCTGAAGGAGGCAGCTGCCAAATGGCTGGCTGAAACGCCCGTGTCAGGTAACTGACGGCAGGCCAATTGTTATTACTTTTAAAGTTATGCTATATCTGTGCTCTCAGCGGACTCGCTATTTAAAATACCCGCTCGATTGAAGTGGTCCCGTGTGACCTTTGGCTGTTCTGCACTTGATCAGTGCACAGGCGGCGGAGTTTCGATTCGTGGCATAACTGAGATCTGTGGCAACTCGGGCGTGGGTAAATCTCAGGTACTGTTACAGTTGTCGCTAAGCGTGCAGCTGCCTGCGACGCTTGGCGGCTTGGGCAAAGGCGTGGCATTCATCTGCACCGAGGATGCGTTTCCGTCACGCCGTCTACTGCAAATCAGTAAAGCATTTGAGGCTCGCTATCCGTCAGAGAAGCTGAACTTTTTGGGCAACATCTTTATCGAGCATCAGTACGAAAGCGTAAGATATTTGAAACAGATATAAGCAACTTTATCTGCCATTCTCTACGTTTTAGCAACCACTTCTCGATTGCATCAGCAATCGCCTGCCACAACTATTGCAGGAGCACAGCATTGGCCTGATCGTAATTGACTCTGTGGCTGCCATCTTTCGCTTGTACACCGACTTCGATAAGCGTGCCCGGGATATGCGGCGGATGGTGCACGCGTTGCTCAGCTATGCGGATAAGTACGACTGTGCCGTGGTGTGCTCCAACCAAATGACTGCCACTGAAGAGACGGATGAGACGCGCATGGAGGATGTGCCTTGTCTGGGCTTGCAATGGGCCAATCTGAGCCGCACCCGCATGCGCATCTCCAAGGTGCCCAAGCAGTACAAGCAGGGGGATCAGCTGCTAACCGTGCGAAAGTTAGAGATCGTCTACTCGCCGGAAACACCAAATGCATTTACCGAGTTCTTGATTACCGCCGAGGGCGTGGTCAATGTGCCAAAGCCATTGCGGCCAACGGCCATAAAAAGAAAATTGATTTAATTTGCTGAATTGTTTATTTTATTCTTTGAATTTAAAATTTGTAACGGCTGATGATGCGCTCGTCATAGATTCGGGTTTTTGTTTGTTTTGTTTGCTTCATTCTTTTTGTTTTGTTTGTACAAAGACTCACAATAAACATGTAGGTATTTTTTTATATTTGCCATCTATAATATATATATATATTTAGTAGCGATTTACACTTAGGACTGGTTCTGCTTAAACACTTGTAGTTAATAGTTAGTATAGTTAAATTAAATTTGTAATTAACATGAATTCACCAATTGTTGTTGTTGTCGTTTTTGCTGTTAATGAAGCGAGTGCGCTCTCTTTCTCTCTCTCCTTCTCTCTTTGTCGCTCTTCTAACTCTTTCGTATACTTTATCACATGAAATTTTCGAAAGTTCAAATTACAATTAAAATAGTATTTTGCATTTATTTTATGTTGTATTTTTTAAACTGCACATTAAACATTTAAATGCGTTTCTAATGGCAACATTTACAAAGCCTATACTTAAAACTAAAGCATACATACATACATTCAATAAATTACATAAATATGTGTAAATGCCTACAGCTAACAAGCACACATACACACACGCACACACAGACAACAGACATCAAGTGATCATTGCTAACTAGAAACGAATCTTGGCTGAGAGCTGGCCGTGTGCTTGAGCAATATTCGACAATTGTTTTTTTTTTTTTTCTTTTTGGCACGAGTTAATTTGACTGGCTAGGCGTGAAATGTGGGGGATTGGGGGCGGCTGTGGCTTCTTTTCAGCCTAACCCATCTGCACATCTTGATCCTGGGAATCTTGTGCCTCGGTGGATGTGCCTGGCTCACTGGCCGTCTCCTCGTCCTCCGATTCACTTTCGTTCACTTCGGCTGCTTCCTGTGCATCGCCGCCCTGCAGCTTCGTATTGGCCATGGCCAGGGCAATCGATATCTTGGAGGCGGCCAGCTTGCTCTCAAAGTCCATTTCAGCTAGCAATGCCTTCGAGGGTGAGCTGCGTCCATTTTCCTGGGCAGCCGCCGCAGCAACCGCCGCTCGCTGCAAACTCAACGCCGGAGACTCCTCTAGCTTGATTTCCAGCTTCTCAGTCTGCTCCAAGGGCGCCGCCGGCTCCACAGTCAGCGGTATGGCATGCTGGTGCAGCCGATGGTGGTGAAAAGCCTCACCAATGCTATTGTTGTTGTTGTTGTTGTTGCTGTTCGCATTGCGTTTCTCAACTGATTTGCTATTGCTGCTGTTGTTGTTGTTGTTGTTAATCGGCGTTGAATCGCCGGCATTAGCGTTAGCGCTGGCTCCATTGCCTACTGCTGGGCTGTTTGCGGCTTTTGCGGTCTTCTCCAGCAATGCATTCAATTGCTTTTTAATTTTGGTCGTCGCATGTTTTGTTTGCAATTTGTTTTCATTATTACCGCTGCCGCTTTTAGTTGGCGTTAACGCGTTGCTGCTTATGTTGTTGTTGTTGTTGTTATTATTGTTGTTGTTGTTAGTGTTATTGCCGCGTGATTTATCCCCTTGTCCATTGGACGCCTTCTTTGGTGTAGCCTCCACATTGCTGGCCGTGATGGACGTAGGCTGACAGCCGCCATCATCAACAGAGCCAGTGCTGTTGTTGTTGTTGCTGTTGCCTTTAGATTGCTGCTCCGTGGATGTGGGCCTGGACGATTTATGCTCGGCAGCCTCGTTGTTTGTGACATTGTCCTGTTTTTTCCACTTTGTGCGTCGATTTTGAAACCAAATTTTTACCTGGAAATAAACGAAAGTGGAAATTTTCTTAATAACAGAGTATTTATATCAGTCTCTAAGAATTTTCATCAGACATCCCTTTTCTTATACATATTTATGATGACTGAAATATGAATGAAATTAATCAGAAAACAAGAGAAAAATGAATATAATAAGAAAACAAGTAATATTGCAGTCAGGCTTTGTCCACTACATAATACTCATTCACGGGTTAAGGTTAAGTCTTTCTAAGTATACATTTTAGCCACGTACACTTTCTTCCTAATTGTACCAAAGTGTATATAAAATATAAGATTTTGATTTGTTATCTTTGGGTTTTCTAATTGCAAAGCTATAGAACACACCGCTTAGATACAGTTTGGGAATTCTTAGCCACAGTCTAGAATTCTTTTCAATACTGTGGAAATCATAGGATATTTTCTGAATGCCATGTCCTGCAAAATTGCGTAAAATATATTCTTAAGGCATCCACTATCAAGTTATTAAGCTCTTGCTTTAAAATTGTAGAAGATATAATCTATTATATCTACATATATAACAATATAAATCTTAGGTTGTTAGCGCATTTCTCAGATACCAAACATAGTATATCCCGCAATGTCAGCTGATTGAAAATTATCTTTACACTTTATAAGGCGAACGATGGAATGAAAGATGCAAGCTATACCAAACAGTGCGTTGGTATAACATTATTTAAAGATTACTTAACCCAACAGAGTGGCAAATGCATAAGGGTATTTAATTTATGATTTTTCTATGATTCAGGTGAGAAATCTTTAGCCTATCACATATTCTTATATGTGTAGGGCTCTATTATGCGATTCGCTAGAGAACTTTTGGACTACATATGAGTCAGTCGGCTCGAGTTGCTGGAGTCAGTTAGCTATAATTAGGCAATGTTTATGCCTCATTTGCCCTTATTAGTGTGCGTAAAACAAATAATTAAAAATTATGTATCGCATTTTCCACTTGCAAACACTTCCGCTACGTCAGCTACAGTTCAAAACAAGCAAACGCTGAAATGATGTGGGCCTGTCAAAATGCAGAATCCGCCTATCATCCACTGCCACTGGCAAAGTATGCCCATTCAGTGTTCGCTTTGTGTGAGAGTGTGTGTGTGTGTGTGTGTGCGTGTGTGTAGTGTTTAATGTTGCACAGGGCAACGGAAGGAAGGGGGAGAGCGAGAGGAGGAACGGTGCTGCGGCGAGCAGCGTCAATGGCGCAACATAAAACATTTGCTTCTTATTTCCATTTCATCCAAAATGATGGCCTAGCTAAATAAATGAAAAATCTATTTAAATCGCGCACATAATTAGTATTTCAGCGGCATGTCTGCACACGCACACACACACTCAGACTGGGAATATGAAGCAAAAATAAGCGCCAAAGATAGATGCCGTCATATGACATGCTCATTTTGCCGGCGTACCGTAAAAATGATGAAATTAACATGAACAAAAAAAAAAGAGAAAAAAAAGAGAAAAACAGGAGAGGAGAAAAAAATTAGAAAGAAAATAAACCATTTTTTTTCCACTTAGTAGAGGAAACGCTCAAGTATACAAATAGAAATTGAAAATGCATGAAATAATTTCCCATATTGAAAATCAATTAATTGATTGCCAAATATTTCGAATTTCGAGTACGCTCCCAAAATAGATGCACATCAATGAAATGTACTTGTCGATGGATTGATGTGTGCGCAAATTGTTTGTTTTATCGATGAAGATGGATTATGAGCGCTGCCAATGGTCTCTATCTATGTATATTTTATGGCTGGCAGTACGTTAGCTCGATCCGCTCGTAATTACACTTTGCCCATATACAATCGATCAATTACTCATCAATGCCCGGTACCCGGTGCCCGGTCTTTGGTGCCCGGTGCCCAATGCCCGTGTCTTTGCCTGTACATTAATTCGTTAATAAACAATAAAACAGCGCCGTGTTTACCTTATGAGCAATTTTAATGGCCATCCAAAGCATCATTTTTGTACATAAAATGGGCTACTTTAATGGGCCATACACGTACCTATATACTTATAAATATGTATGTATATATATTTATGCGGGCATCTCTCGGCCACACTTGCTTTCCTTTTCAGCTGGGCACATGCCGCGCACTACTTACATTTAATTATTTGATTATTTTTTAATGTGTGTCTGGCCTAATTTAGCCATTGCGTTTCTTTTAATTGCGTGTGGCATTTTTTATTGCATACATTTTGCTGATTAATTTCTTTGGCATAATCCAACCAAAAATCCAAATCATAAATAACAATTTTGTTCTTGATTTTTTTCCGTTTTTTTTTATGTTTGTTGTGATCCCTATTTTGAGCTTCACATAAATATACTACTTTAACATATACCTACATCAATTTCTAAAAATACAAAACAAAACTTTGGCGTCTAAAGTGAAAAGTTTATCTCTCCCTCTCCTTTTTCACCCTCCCTCTCCCTCTCTCTTTCTCATGCTTTCTTTCTCCCTAACGTGTTGTCGTTTATGATTTATTGACATTTAAATGTGCTCTGTATGATGCCCATTTGAAAAGGGGAGCTTAAGGAATTTGGGAGAAGTGCCAGTCAGCAAAATCGTCTTCAGATAAGTGAAGTTGTCCTTCCCGGCGGATAAACAGGATTTAGTACTTTCTGAATTGGAGATGGAAAATAGATATACATATACCAAACCAATTGCTCCAACATAAATAAAACATCTTTTTAAATGAGCTCTAAATGGGAGCAAAGAGAGAGATACCTGAGTGTAGTTGATTAATAATTTCAGTAACTCTACAGAGTTATTAAATTACAAGAAATTTTATTAGGTATTTCCATTATGCTATGTCCACTAACGCTCACTGATCCTTTAATAGTCTCAAATTGCTGCGACTTTTATTAGCACGCAAGCTGCTTGTCTTCGTGTATGTGTGTATGTGTGTCAGCGTGTATGTGTGTGTGTGCTAGTATAATTAATTTTCATTTGGTGCTTACTTTTTAAAAATAATCACAAACCAGTGTGCCACAAGGAATACTTAGCTGAATTACAGACGATGAACGACAGAGAAATACCCGCACCTCGCAATGCCGATAGTAATGCCATAAGCTAATAAAGTATTATAAATATACATATACATATATTTTTTATGGTCCTCAAATTTAAAGTTTGATACTTGCTTTAATGTCAATTAAAAATGTAAGTATGTTTAGCCCTATATGCCCGCAACGCTCCGTTTAGTGACGGTATAATTATGATCCAACAATGAGAAGCTAAATTGCTCAGGGAATGAATTTGGCGCGTTCGCCCCTCATGCTGAAATGCTAACGACTACTTTGCACCACAATTTTGTTTTGCTTTTGCGTGCCAAGAAAAATTCAACATTTTCTTTTTGCTGCTCTGAACAAATTATGTTTTTATGTGTAATTTAGCATATTTTGTTAGTTCGTGTTTCGCGTAAAAAAAGTTATGATAATTGCTGGCGGCTTCGCTTGATTAGCTAATTTATTTTCATTATTTTCTTTCGCTTAGTAGAGTTTAGTTCAGAGCAGGAATGAAAGAAGGAATGAAATGTGCGAATCTATTATGGAGCAAGTAAATTTATTGATTCTATCGCAATAGCTTGAAGATAATTCTCACTTTCTCTGTTTAATATGGATAATGCTGTCAATCTTAACCGAAGAACAACAACAACAACAACTGTGTGCCCAATGGCAATTATGTAACTGGCATCGAAATCAAATATGTAGCTAGAACAAACAGACAAATGAAGCCAAACATAGCCTTAATGCAGGCCTCACCTCGATTTCCGTATCCCCATCTGTGTACTCGCATATTGCCGGTGCCGTAAATCACTTTGTTCCATGCAAATATGCGCATTGCAATGACATTACTAATTAATAACATAATCACTACTGCGTTGGCTGTCAGTATACCCTGTACAAGCTGTATGGCGGCTATGTAGAACTATAAGTGTTGCCACGACACTCAGAAGGTCAATACTCAACTCAATTAGGGATATACATATATGGAATTTCTCATATCAATTAACTTTAGAAAAATTAGTAATGAGATATGAGAAAAATAAAGAATGAAGAATAAGAATAAATACGTAATGAAGTCTATAAAAGATATTATGAAAAATCTGATTGTAGAGATTTTGTATACGAATGATATAAGAAAGCCAAGTCAATCTTAAGATAATGCTTATGATATGATTATATTATAATGACACTAGCACATCCTTCGAGAATTCCATTAATTTCTGTTAAGAGAATAGTGTAAGATATAATATTATAATATATTGAGTCTATGATTATCTAGATAGATCTAAATCCCATTCAATATAGTGCAACGGCAATCTTATGAGAATGAGTAACTGTTTGTAGGATACGCCTAAATCGTCATCTGTTGTTACTTGTTTAAAATTATGCTTACCCCATACATCTAAACAGCTGCACGGTTGTGTGTGCGTGCGTGCGTGCTTGTGCGTGCATGGGTGTATTTGACTCGATTTATTTTGCAATTATTAATTAAATAGACTTAAATGCAACTGCTGCCAAAATGCGTAATGGCAACAACAATGCCAAATGCCCCCTGGCTGTCTCAGAGGCACAGAGCCCGTACTTCCTGCACCGCATGCTGCAGCATTCGTCCGCTTTCGAACAAACACCCGCCGCCCCCAATAGCCAGGGCGGGCGCCATAACAATTTATCGCATTATGTATTTTGGGCAGCGGCTGTTGCTAATGAACGAAAATGCTGACCAAATTGCAGTTAATACCATTTTATGCAACATATTTTATGTGCAATGTGTAATAATTATACAAAGTCTAGTTGTTGCTGCTGCCGTAGCTGTTTGCTTTGCCATTATTATCTGTAGTGCTCATTCGATATTTCAAAGCCAAGCTGCAGTGCTGCATAGCAAAACAATTGAATAAATATTGACTTTAGCAGAAAAAAAGGAAAGAAAAACGCTTCATATTCACACAACTTTTGTTTCGTTTCGTATCCGTATTGCGGAGTGCAGCTAAATGAATTTTAATTGCAGCAGTCACAAAAGCGGAAACTGTTTCTGATTTGAAGTCATGTGTGAAATTAAAAAGCGACCGCAATGCAAATAGGAATGTAGCAGAGTGGGAAAGGCGACTTAGAGATACCCCTTAAACTGGTATTTCACCTAAATGACGTAAACAGATACAGATACACATAAAACGATACGGATACAGATAAAAGGATGCAGATACAGATACAGATAAAAAGATTCAGAAACAAAAAGATGCAGATATAGATAAAAAGATACAGATACAGATATTAAGATACATATACAGATAAAAAGATACACACACAGATAAAAAGATACGGATACAGACGAAAAGATACAGACACGGATATAAAGATACATATACAGATAAAAAGATACACACACAGATAAAAAGATACACACACAGATAAAAAGATACAGATAAAAGGATTCAGATACAGATAAAATATACACATACAGATAAAAAGATACAGATACACATACAGATACAGATAAAAAGATACAGATACAGATGAAAAGATACAGACACAGATATAAAGATACATATACAGATAAAAAGATACACACACAGATAAAAAGATACAGATAAAAGGATGCAGATACAGATAAAATATACAGATACAGATAAAAAGATACAGATACAGATAAAAAGATATAGATACAGATGAAAAGATACAGACACAGATATAAAGATACATATACAGATAAAAAGATACA